>CM034358.1:17996822-18037864 GCA_019925275.1 Mytilus edulis
ATATAGTGAAACTATTACTTATGAACAATGCTGATGTCATTTTATGTAATGATGAGGAAGAGTCCCCATTGTTTCTTGCCTGTGATAGAGGTCATAAAGATATAGTAGAACTGTTACTGGAGAATAATGCTGATGTCTCTCAATGTAACATTTATAAAGATTCACCACTGTATGTGGCCTGTCAAAGAGGACGTACAGATATAGTAAAACTGTTACTACAGAACGATGCTGACGTCTCTGAGTGTTACAGTGATGGTGATTCTCCATTGTTAGTGGCCTGCGAAGAAGGGCATACAGAAACATTAGAATTTCTACTCCAAAACTATTCGAAATTCCTTTCGCATGACATTGATGGAGAATTTTTATTGTATGTGGCCTGTATTGAAGGACATGACAACACAGTGGAAATGTTACTGAAACACAATGCTAACGTCGTTCAGTGGGATATTGATGAGGAATATCTTGCATTACTATTACGTGTGGCCTTACAGAACGGACATGACAAAACAGGAGACATTTTACTGTCATACATTGCTGATTATCTTCAGAGTAACAGTTATTGACAGTATTTTTTTAAGGAGAATAAAATATAGTCTAACTGTCAATTCAGTGTAAGGATAATAAACGACGAGTACGGCCCGTGATGGAAGACACAAAGATACAGTGATACAGCTCTATAATGCACTAGTTTCATATCTTTCAAATATGAACGCGACTCTTTTATAGCACATACAGACCACAAAGCTGTATTTAGATCAAAAGTACTGACATTTGCACATTTATCTGATTTTCCAATGTTATTGTCCGTTTCAAATATCTCTAATTATATACATTGACCACTGTTTTTCAGCACTTATTACATGAGCACATTATAACCTCAAAAAATGCAGTACCGATAAAGAGACAAAACATATCACGTCAAGAAAAGAGTACCGCATTATCCCTAATTATATGTGAAATTCTTTCTACAATTATTCGAAATGATTTTTTTATATTATCGAGACCTTTCAATTACGTCTTTAGGTTTCTTGTCCTGTTCATCCATGGCTTTCAAATATTTGACTTTGACGGGAACTCAAGACAAGCGCTTGGACGCATGAACTTGGTAAAAAAATGAGTGATATGAATACAAGGAATGACCGCGTACATAATGCAGCAAATATGTATCAGATTTCAGAAATAGTTTATATCGTATATGTTACAATGTACTAAATACAGTTACATGAACACAGTCATTAATGCCCCTTTAGAGCATTCAAATTTATCAAAAAAATGTGTTTTGTAGATATTTTCTCCCTGAATTAGTTAATTCTGTGTATATTTTTTAAATATACGAAAAATAAATTGAGTAACTTTGAAAATGGTTAACATCTGGATGATAAATTTACGAACCAATCACATATTTCGTTTGTATTTATGCAGATGATGAAGAACAATCTTTCAGGCGTCCATAGTTTTAACCTTAATGCATCCTTCTGAATGGTGCATATATTAACTATTTTAATATGACGTGCTTCTTTTGCTTTGTAAACAACACCGTGATAAAATTCTCGATATATATCTATACTTAGCGCAGACTCGGAGATCTACATAATAATGTCTGTTATTCTCAAAGCATTTTCTAAAAGAGAGCCGAAAGATACCAGAGGGACAGTCAGACTCATAAATCGAAAATAAACTAACAACGCCATGGCTAAAAATGAAAAGGACAGACAGACAAACAATAGTACACATGACATAATATAGAAAACTAAAGAATAAACAACACGAACTCTTTTTTCTCGTATTCTATTTTACAATTCTATCATTTAGTTTAGCATCTAATCACATAATGATGCTTTTTCCTGTATAATCCATACAAAATGTGTTATTATGTCACAACCTGTAGCTTCAGAAAATGCGCGAGATCTATCATTATGATTTTATTTTGAACATATATCAATATATACTACGTTTTGGAAAGATATGAACAAATTCTATCATTTTAAATTTAGACTCCCATACCACCTTAAACGTTGTTGTACTAGTCCCCACGGTGCATATATTTCCAACGTCATCATGTGACGTTTAAATGTAAAAGGAGATCGGAGAGCGTAAAACAGATTGAAGTATAGAGAAATCATAATATGCATACGTCATCAATTGATATCATTTTATAGTCACAGAATCAAGGCTTATTATATAGAAAACAACACGAAAGTGTTTCAAAGCGAATCACAGAAAGTTGTTCAGATTATGGACCAGGAAGGAAGGAACATTCAAGGATTGTTTGAAAAATACTTCATTGTTAACGATAATTGGAATATAGCCCGTGATACTTTTCTTATTACTAGTTTGTTATCGAATGAGCAGCAGGTATAACTGCAGCAGGATAAGCTTCCACTGCAGTAATTTTCGGTGGAAGATTACTTAAGGATGTCCGCTTGTCATGTTTTGAAATTTTTGTCTAATTTTCGGAATCCTCTGGTTTTATCCATTTGAATGCCTTTAAAAATTTTGCCCCATTTTTCTTTTTATAAATCTTGTACATGTATAATTATAAGCCATCTGTCAAAGTCTTATAAAATCCTTGTTATTTTTTAATAGTTTTTGAGCTCTTAAACTTGTCAATTATAAAGCTATGTAAAATCAAGAGAGAACATTTTCCCGCCAAAATTTCAATGGCTAATATCTCGAAAACTAGCACATTGACCTATATTTTTTTTCCTTTTTTGTTTCCTTAAATAATTCCCTATCAATATATACTAGTGTTATGAAAAGCTGGTTATTTTGAAATCTTAATAACCTTAAAGATGACCCCGGCTATAGTTTTGTTTGCACTATAGAGGTAGAAAAGTGTACTAAGCACCTACTTGTTTCCCTGCAATTAACCATTAATGGCGACATTACATGTATGCGACCAGAACATAAGCAAGATATCATTACGGATTCAAATTTATATAAATATGCATACCATCTAACGAGGGTTTATCCAGTAAAGAGCTTCTAGTAACGTTCAAAGACAATATCTTTTCATTTGGTGTTTAATTCTTTTAAACACGCGCGATACAATTGATCTATCACAGCTCCTACAACATATATTTGATGGCATGAATTGTATGCAAACATTTACTATTGGATATATATTCCGAAACAAGCCTCCATACACATATTTGTGCATATTTTATTTTGCAAGATGCATACAATTTGACACAAGGTTATTTCCTTCAGGAGTATGTGATATAATCTACGGATGTAATTGCATACAGTCTTGCAATGCATTGAGAAAGGGATGTAGAAGGAGTTGCATATGAAAAAATGTATACCCTCTGAATAAAACTGAATCAAACAATTGCTTCGGAAACGGAAATCTCCAATTTCGGATCAGAAAGCAAAATAAGAGGTTGACAATATCATTATTTGGTTAAGATTTTAAATCACATTTCGATGTAAATGAACTCATCATAGATACCAGGATTAAAT
This sequence comes from Mytilus edulis, assembly GCA_019925275.1. Lineage (NCBI taxonomy): Eukaryota > Metazoa > Mollusca > Bivalvia > Mytilida > Mytilidae > Mytilus > Mytilus edulis. The sequence goes on from CM034358.1 coordinate 18,000,285, forward strand.
TTTATATTGACGCCAGACGCGCGTTTCGTCTTCAAAGACTCATCGGTGACATGAGTGACGCTCGAATCCAAAAAAGTAAACATGTGTTTTGCATTATATATTGCCTAGGGATTTTTTTGTATTATATATAGCCTAGGGATTTTTTTTTACTCATTAATATATCTTAGACTGCAATTATTCTATGCAAATGGTCCACACAATTGGTTTGATATTGTTGGTTATTGACGAACTACCGATAGGTACATCTGAATAGATCATAATCAAACTCATCATAGATACCAGGATTACATTTAGCTCTTACGCCAGACGCGCGTTTTGTCTACAAAAGACTCATTAGTGACGCTCGAATCCAAAATAGTTCATGACACTGTATAAAAGTCATGAGAAATTCACTCAGTTTTAATCAAATGGCCATAAACCCACTTACTCATGGTATGGCATCAGTATTTCTGACCTAACACTACGTACTTTTAATTGCTTAATTCTTTAGAACTTATTTTACAATGTTTCGGGTTCTTTCTGGAATATTTTCAGTTAACCCCTCATCAGAGGTCGACCTTTATATGTTCACATCGTATCTAACATAGTAGATAGATGATGTCATGTTTTATAACAGTTTATTTTTTGTTGTAGCTAGACATTGACCAAGTTGATCAGTACCATTGTTCAGTATTCATAAATATATTATTTTTTTGAAAAACTAATCAATCTTAAATCTACACAGGGTCTAGTAGTGATAACCCTCGTCGTTAATATTCCTATTGTTTTTGAAACCCATATCGGTTTAAGTATTGTGTCAACATTGTCTTCAACAGTTGTATGTGAAAAGCTAAAAAAATATTTTGCTTTTGTAGATATCTGTATTTGTGTCTGTATGTAAAATCTATGCATATTATTTTCTGATGTCAGCCTTTTTGGGAAAAAAAGGAATTCAGGAGAAAGTGGGCCTTCTTTGAATTGTTCGTCCTATTCTTAAATTAACTTGTTCAAAGAGAGATAACCAAAGCTTTTTATCCCAACTTAATTAATTAAGTGATTTCACTCTCTCCCTCTCTCGATGTTTATGTCAGAGACAAAATGTAACTTTAATGTCCACTAATTGAACCTCTGAAATGTGTGTAATGATGCACACAATGAGTGTCTGGATGAGGGATTATGTATTCTTCAATTAGAGGGGTTCAAAATTGCAATCGATACCCAATTATTCAATTTTTCTTAGTTATTCTTTACACTTTACCACCCTATTGTCCTATACCAAGGTATTTTAATGTTATCCCTTTGAATTTCTCTTGTCCTTATGTTAGGCCCTTATTCTATCTATGTGAATGCCATTCAGGTCATCCTTGATCAAGAAAAAATTAACAGTGCATGCATGTATTGTATGCTTGGGATGTTTGGTTCATTCATTGTACCTCAACGCAACTGTTCGAGGTAAACAAATCCCGTTCGAAGCTTTGCGTTAAGTGGTAAGTTTTTTGTTGTTGTATATCATATTTGTGCGTTAATCGGGCCGTTAATTTTCTTGTTTGATAATTTTCACAAATTTTGTCATTTCGGGGGCTTATATAATTGTTTGCCATGCGATTTAAGTTTTGCTAGTTGTCACTCTTGAAGCCGTACAGTAACCTATATGTATATAATAGTTGTTAACTTCTTCATTATTTGATCCTTAATGGATTGTTTGTGAAAAATTTCCGTCTGAAATATATATCTTTTAATCAAAAATTTGTTTTGGAAAATGACGACAGAAATATTAAGGAAACCTTAAAAATTGTTTTACATTGATTCTAGATTTGTATTTGAATGATTTCCATTTCATTCGGTTTCATTGCTACACCGTCTTTTTCGTATTGAATATTTGCACCCTCTTTTAAGTGAGAAAAGTGAACACCTGGAGTCGATTTCACCAAAAAACTTATGAATAAGTTTGATCGTAAGTATAAAGTAAAAACACAAAAATACTGAACTCCGAGGAAAATTCAAAAAGGAAAATCAAAAGTCAAAAGGCAAAATCAAAAGTCCAAACACATCAAACGAATGGATAACAACTGTCATATTCCTGACTTGGTACAGGCATACTGATTTCATGGATTTGTTCATGACTTAAGACCAATCTTAGTCGTAAGGTTTTGTGGTGAAACCAAACTCCTGCTTTTTTTAACAGAAGAGTGATATTCTTTTTTCGAAATTCCCTTCAGGATCAAGTCCAGTATATCAAGCATTTGAAGCACGATATTATAGTGTTATTAACTGGCTGTTTCTGTATTGACACTGGTATAGATTCAAGGTTTGAGGGCCAATACAGTTGACCGAGAATCTATATTGGCACTGGTATAGGTTCTAGTCCAGCCGAATGGTGCAGATATAGAGCAGAATTGCTCACTTGATGAGGAAAGCATGAAACTTTGCATATTAGTTCTTGGTTATATACCCTTTGATTTCAGCTATGGACCCACTCGGAAAAATCCAATATGGCTGCCATTTTCAAGATAGCGGAAAAACGGTATTAATATCAAGATTGTCCTAAAGGTATTCCATATAATTTCGGAAATTAAAGGAATGATTCTTCAAAAATGAATTTCATGTTCTTGAATTTGTTATCAATTAATTTTAAAATATAACAAACATTATTTGGTTATTTCTATTACACATTCATTTGCAAATATGGCTGCATATACAAAAACAAATAGTGAAATACAAAATGTTAATCAATATGTTACATGTTATTCTTTAAATGCTTTCAGTTTTAATAGTTGGAATGAAATAGGTTGAAACGAGTCGATTGAACGTTAATATATGTCGGTTAAATGTGGTGGAATAGTAGGTAACTCATCTGAACCTTGAGGCAGTGCCGAGGGCACCTTGTCTTACGTCGCTTATCGCGTTTTCATCTGCCGTACCCACTACATCGTCAAATTATTCTATGTAATCAATAGGTGTACCTTCCTTCAGGCGGAATAGGCGATTATCATCATTTAAAATGGTTAAGGGGCAACTATTTCCTTTTCCAACTACGTGCGAAACCAATTCGCAACTATTCAGCGAGCATGGTCCTAAAATGCACTCCTGGTCAGCACTATTATTAGTTTTAATGGTAACAGTCATTTCTGAGTTTGGTGGAACTGTGATGGTTCGTTTTATGCAAATTTGCTGAGTTGAAATCTCGTTTCCACCGTTAACAAATGCCGCATTTGTCACTTTATTGTTGATGGTAATTGTGGGAGTACTCAGGTTTATCACTGCGCTCAGTGTGTCCAAAATATCTAGCCTAAGTATAACATCGTCTGTTCATGGCTCTTTTCACACATCCCACTGTATGTTTACTTTATTAATGTCGAGAAGTGTTTTTTATAATTTTCCCAATAACAAGCTGGTAACCCAAACCACGTAGCCTTACGTTCTCCAAATCTCTATTTTCTGCCGGAATTAAGTGCCAGTCTGCCTAAGAATCAGGCAGTGGTGAAAACATGACCAAAAAACCCCACCCAATTTGACATTGATTTCAGTTTATAAAATGTAGTTATGCAAAAAAATAACATTCATTTCTGTTTTCCGTTCTGGTAATAGAAGATACAGTTTGGTTGAAATGCACTAGAAATTAACGAATAAGGGGAGATAACTCTGTAATTTGCTATCACTCTAACCAAATTTCTAACCAAGTTATTTGATATTACCAGACACACACAAACGAAAGACCAATTTTTTTAAACTCAGGATGATGATAAGTATTAAATAGCATGATAAGCTTGGTGGATTTTTTCTAATCATGTTTTGATTTTTACCTAAATTGCCTGATTCTTACAAAGACTGGCACTTAAATTCTCATTTACTAATGTTATCATTGCAGCAGTGTCCACAATCATGCTCACATTCTTGTCATGTATAGTACCTCGTACTGCTAAGCTCTTTCAAATGGTTTGTCTGATGACAATATCGGACGAGGGCGTGGGCCTCTGTTCTCTTTTCTGATAAGGTGATGTTTCATGGCCAATAGACTTTGGAATCGTGCGTTGGTCTACTGACCCGACCCTTTGCTGTTTAAAGACTCCATTGTTGGGGTTGCACTTTGATTTGCTCCGTATCCTTGTGAAGGTGATCGTTGTCTGAAATAACCGGGATTTCTAGAGTTTGCCCGTGGAGATACTAACCGTTGTCTGTAGGGACTATATGATCTCTAGCTTAGTGGGGTGTTGCTGATCGATAGGCATTAAGCTTGGGTGTGTTTCTATCAGGCGATCTACCGCGAATGTATTGCTCAGGAGATCTTCTACGTGTAAATTGATCAGGTGATCTTCCATGATTATTGGATCAGAAGAACCAGGTTATACTGATCGGCCAATCCACGGTTATGCTGATTGGTTGAAAGCATAGAATCAGCTAGTTTTGTGACAATTTGTGTGAGGTTATACCCCTCATTATCCAAAGGTCTGCTCATATTTCCTTTATCGGTCGGTAATAGTGCGCCATCAGCAAAGTAGACTTGTCGATGGTTATAATTGGCACTTTTTGATCCATATATCGGCATCTGGTTTGCTATTGAGGTTTTTAGTTGATTAAACGTCTTGTTAAAATTTTCTGGGTTCCTCTTTATTACATGCCTTGAAGAATCTTTGTCTTTACATTCTCGACAGAATGCTTTGGTTCCAATCTGGTTTGATCGTCTTTCTTGCTGAAGCGCTGCTCTAAATGAATGTTTTTTTAAGGCCTTAGAATCATCATCTGTGCGAGTGTACTCAAAGCCAACATCGGCCTGCAATATTGGGCCTACACACATTTTTCTGTTTTCCCATTTTCATCTACCGGCAGTTCGTTCAAATTAGTAAATGAACGCCTCCCAAGTCATGGATCCTCTCCAATTGAGTTTTTTGCATTTTTGGGAGCTGTGGGCTTCGGCTCCGGTCCCTTGCACCAAGATTTCCTTGACATCGGTTATATTCTCTCTCCAATGAGGAGTCTGAAGAAGAGGTGTTGCCACACTCTTTTAGTTTCCTCTGCCCTTTCCTGAATCGGTCAGTGGAGTCAGCTTGCTGTTATGGGAAGCCTGTTAGAGTTACAGGAGCTGACGAGGTTGTCATAATTGGAGTGATAAATGTGGGATTTGCCATTGAATCGACAGGGATGATACCGTAAGTAGGCACTGCATTCAGAATTGGAGAAACTTGATAGAATCCTCTTGCAGCAAATTGTTTATGTAATGGTGTGCTGCTCTGAACCAGATATTATTGACTCATAGTAGATGGTAAGTGTGCGTAAGACGACACATAAGCCCTTTGCTGGTATCCTTGATAAGTACTAGAGGTTTTTAGTATGTTCATAATTCATTTTGTAATTGGAGATTATTGTTGAATAATTTGAACTGTCTCATGCAGGGCCAAGGCCCTGATATATGACTTTTGACTTAAGAAGAAGACACCTTCAACAGAGTTGGCGTGGTTGCTGGTTCATGCGAACTATAATTGGGGAAAGACCCAAGGCATGGATTTTGTTGTGTACTTTTGGTAAACTTGCGTTGTACTTGCTAAGGTCAAATTTTGGCTTAGATGATGTGTTCATTGCAGGAATTTTAACTTCTTTATTTCGATTGTCCACTAATTCATTTACAACAGATGCCAGTTGTTGGAAGTACCCTGCTGTTCAAATGCACTTTTAAATTGAACTGTGTGTACTTCCTCAGTTGTTGTCAGCTTGTCTATTCGTCTCACCACAGCATTAAATATCTTATTGGTCTGCCCATCAATTCCGCCAAGCAATTATTACTAGCCTTATGGTCTATCCTGTCTTCAGACTGCTGAAGTTGCTGAAATATTGCTCTCCTCTGTTCGTTATTTATATGCATTGCCTCCTTCTGTTCAGCTTGAAACGTAATGAGACCAACACATATCTTATCAATTCGCAATGATTCGCTCTGTTTTATATTGCGGTAATCTCAGCTGTTCTTTCAGCATTAGATTTACTATCTGCTAAAAATTCTTGGTACAATTGTTTAATAGTCATTTCTGAGCTGTCCTCTGTTAAATCGTCTTCAGCTGTGGGTTTATCCATATCCCCAAGTGATTCAGTTTCTTCCATTTCAATGTTTTTGTCCTTGTTGTCCTCAATTCCTGCCATTTCACTGATATGTGTTTAAATGATTCTCAATTCACAGTTTAATATCTCAAATTGCAAAATATTGCGACCCAAGAAATAAGATAGGCACTGAATAATATCTTAAGGCAGATAAATCCTAAATCACAGCTTTCATGTGTGACACAAGACAAAAAATAGGGCAGCTTTTAATGAAAGCTACTACTGCAGCTTTTCATGAAAGCTACTACTTTGTGTATGAATTGACAAGCAAGGCAAAACCAAAAAGGACAGAACTAAGACAGATACTAAATGACACTATACATCAATAAAATGCTTATATTCAGATCAATTCTCAATAATGGAAATTTGCTCCTTTTTAAGGTGGCCATTTTGAAAATAGCCGCCATTTTGTATTTCAAAGATAGATCAAAACAAAATCTTGCTAAGTACACCAAGTCATTCAAATATGTTGATTTTTGTGCTTCCAGTATCAAATCCACTGTGGTTTGTGTAATACTGGAAAATATTTTAGAACGTACGGCAGCCATCTTGAAGTAAGCCGCCATATTGAATTTTGAGGGTGGGTCCAAAGCTAATATTGCTCAGTACACAAAAATGTACCATCATGAAAAAATTGGTGCTTTCCTCATTATTTGAGCATTTTTTTTCACCGATCGGCCGGACTATACGGGTCTCGAGGCCAATACAGCTGACCGAGAATCTATACCAGTGCCAAAACAGAAACAGCCAGTTTATAACACTTCTATTAAATGATTATAAGAAAATTAAAAACCGGGAGTGAACGTCCCGTATTAGACCATGTGCCAATACGGTTTTTTTCCCGCTTTTTTTCTGTATTGGCCCTGTTTTTCTGTTTCAAAATTTTAAAAGACGTTACAAAACATTGCACATCATTTAACCTCAGGCTGTTTATTTTATGATTTTAATTCAAAAAATATTCTTCACATATACATGATATATATATATATATTAATATACTTGATCAAGGATATTTTGTCTCTGATATGAAGATCGAGAGAGAGTGAAAAAAACTCAAGCTCTGATAAAAAGCTTTAGTTACCTCTCTTTGAACAATTACATTCCAGTCTATTAAGAAAAAAAAAAACCAGAAGTAGACATTTGGATCGATACCACACAGTCTGATATTATAATCGGTACTGAAACCTGGTTAGATCCGAAAACATCATCTTATGAATATTTTTCAAAAGATCATTACAGCAGAATAAACGCAAACTCAAAGTCAGTCATAATTATTGGTGGGGCTTTAATTTAGGAAACATCAATTGGGAAACAACAAGCGTCATCCCTGGAAGAGCAAATCCAAAACAACATCAACAACTTTTAGATATAATAAATGACCATTCATTAGCACAAGTTGTAAACATACCAACTCGAAATGAGCAAATTTTAGATCTTGTGTTAACAAATTATCCAGCCATCATTGAAAAAAATGAAACCATGCCACCATTAGGGAAGGTAGACCATGATATTGTATATATAGAATGTTTACTTACATTAAAAAGATGCCAAACCAAGCCACGTAAAGTATACAAATATAAAAATGCAAACTGGCAAAAAATAAAAGAGGATATAGATGCAATACATCAAAAGATCATACATAAAAGAAGATAGTGAAGATCTAAACACACTTTGGTTAATATTTAAAAACTCATTACAAAACACTATCACTGAGGACATACCACAGAAAACGATGAGAAACAGCAAAAATTTACCATGGATAACGGACAGTATTAGACGACAAATGAAAAAGTACCAAAAAAAATATCAAAAGTACAAATTGAAAGGCAAAGGGAAACAAGACCAACTCAAAAAATTAAAACATGATATACAAAAACAACAAAGAACATCTTATTGGAGTTATACTGAAAATATGATATGTGGTATACCAGTTGATGACAACCCTACTACCATATCAAAGAGCTTCCCAAAAAAATTGTTCAGTTATATAAAAACACAAAAGTCTGAAAGCTCTAACATACCACCACTCCGAAAAGAGGGCGCACTTACATCTGACTCAAAAGCAAAAGCTAACATTTTAAATGAACAGTTCAAAAAAGCATTCACACCTGTAACAGATGACCCAATAACAGATAAGGGCGTCAGTAAACATCCACAGATGCCTGATACTACAATACAACAACAGGGCATAGAAAAACTTCTAAATGATATCAATATCAACAAAGCAGCTGGACCTGATCTCATTCATGGAAAATTTTTAAAAGAGTGTAAATCATTTATCACTCCCATCTTATCAATCATATTACAAACATCACTGAACTCTGGAAAGATCCCAGACGACTGGCGTCACGCAAGTGTATGTCCAGCATTCAAGAAAGGCGACAAACACGATCCTATAAACTATCGCCCAATATCATTGACTTGCATCTGCTGCAAACTATTAGAACATGTTGTAGCTAGTAGTATAATGAAACATCTGGAAAAAAATAAAATACTGTATGACTTACAACATGGTTTTCGATCCTCCCGCTCCTGTGAAACTCAGCTAATATCATTTATTCAAGATCTTGCAAATTCACATAATAAAAACATTTCAAATAGACATCATAATAAATAATAAATTAATAATGGATTTTGCAAAAGCATTTGATAAAGTTTCACATCACCACCTCATGTATAAAATTGGTTTCTACGGTATAAATTGCAATGCATATCACTGGATTCAAGATTTCTTAACAAACAGAACACAAACTGTAGTCCTTGAAGGTGAAACATCAAATAAAATTCCTGTAACATCTGGGGTACCCCAAGGCACTTGGTCCAATTTTATTTTTAATCTTTATCAACGATTTGGCAGAATATATTGAACATAGTACATTAAGATTGTTTGCAGATGATAGTATCATTTATAAGGAAATCAAAACACCAGATGATGCATATAAATTACAGTCTGACTTAGAAGCGGCCGGCAGGTGGGAGCAGAACTGTCTCATGCATTTTCATCCTGATAAGTGCAACATTCTCAGTGTAACTCAAAAACGAAAACCTTTAGACTTCACTCTCTAGAAAAAGTCGACTCTACAAAATATTTAGGCCTAACTCTTCAATCAAATTAAAAATGGGACAAACATATAGATAACATGAAATCAAAAGCAAATCAGTCCCTTGGATTTATTCGAAGAAATCTAAAAATAGCCTCACCAAAATTTAAAGCACATGCATATAAAGCTCTTGTCCGACCAAAATTAGAGTACTGCTCAACAATCTGGGATCCACATCAAAAACAGCAAATTTCACAAATCGAAAAAGTTCAGAGAAGAGCAGCACGCTTCTCATGCAACCGCTTCCATAACACCAGCTCAGTTACTGAAATGATGACAGACCTGAATTGTTACCCACTGGAAATTAGGCGTTTACGATACAGACTTGTTTTCTTTTACAAAATTATTTATGAAATTGTTGCAGTCCCTACACATAACCTTTTGATCCCACTAGACAATAGAACCAGACATAGCAATCCACACTCATTTAGGCAAATACAAACTTATAAAGACAGTTATAAATATTCATTTTATCCACGAACAATTATAAATTGAAACTATCTGCCACAACAAATAGTATCATGCAGTATAGTAGAGGGATTTAAGAGTATGATTACAGAATCTGCTCTCATCCCCATATTCTACCCCTAACTATTCTGTTATCAAATGTATATAGTTTTATCCAAAAAAAAATTCGAATGTATATACGTTATTTTGTTTTTTTGATTTTTGATTTTTAATTACTAGTATTTCTTGCTATAGTGTAAATTGTAAATTTTATAGTCGACGCCCGGCGAATAATACTCAATAATTGAAGGATCGCTAGAAACTTAAAGAAGAAGAAGAAAAATGTTTTTATGCATAACGATACTTCCAAAGTTAGTAATGGTGTAAGAAAAAGCCCTAGGGCCAATACGGCTTTCCCCCGCTTTTTCTGTATTGGCTCTGGTTTTTTTCCCGTATTGGCCCTGTTCAAAAAGCAATATTAAATCTTGATTTATATCGACAGTGGAACGTTTTCAGTATTGCACATGCTGATTTATCTCGTATCATTTATTAAAGGATCGTAAAAACAATATCGTACACAAAATAAACGCAAATCGTCTAAATGAGTGAACCAGTGATAAACGGGAGGCCGTTTGGACGGTGTCCTTTATGTTTTTTTTTTAATTCTTTATCTATTGATGTAATTTTTTTCTGTATTCTTTATACCAAGGTTTGTAAAGTAATACATATATAAATACAAATCAATTTATACTTTTCCCCCCAAATATATCTATTCTTTATATTCAACTAATTCGATTAGCCTAATCAGAGAGGGGACAATAGGGGGGGGGGGGGGGGGGGCGTTAACATGTTATCAACACCTCGAATTTAACAAAAACAAAAATACAAAAACGCTGATAAAAGTCAACAAACATGACAAAGAGGGCTGAAAACAGTTAACAGCTTTTTAATTTATCTCAGATAACAGTTAACAACGTTACACCTTGAAAAGGGGCCGAAACCAATTTGCACCAAAATCTAGACAAGATAAAGAGAAAGAACAGTTCCTAATGCAATTCAGTAGTATTTTACAGGGGGTATATCCAGAGCCCATAACGTACGTTCTCTAGATTCCAGAATTTTTAACATGCGATTAAATCTTATAACATTTAGTGCTGTATTTTAATGGACATCGTATGTTTTATATTGGGCTCTTTTGAGTTTATTGAAGTTTTTATTTATTATATATTATAATAGGTGGAAAATATTTCACTGAAATGGGCATTGACAATTTGAATTTTCGCTAAAATTGGTTTAAAATCAGGCGCTCAAATGGGTTCTATATTAGCGCTACATTAGAGGTGTTCGTCATCTCAGAATCATCTGTTTAGACTTTTGTATCAAAATTCAACTGTTTGTATGCAGATTAGATGAATATTTGATCGTTTATTGGAGAATTTATTGCTCTACACTATTTTCTTTCATGATGCGCGGCTTGCCCATGATTGGAAATTTTTCACAAATCGCTGTAAATTTTAATTCGTACATAATTTTTCCCACTTAAACTCATGATTAAGCTAATTATAACAAAAATGTGAGTGAAATATAACTACTGGCATGTTTATTCGGGTTATGAAAGCACCAATGCATTTTATATGGGACAAAAAGACACAACATGGCAGCTTCCTACATCATCTAAGTTCTGTGATGTCTTACTTACTTAATTGTCATGATATGAATGGTCGTAAAAATATATTTCAATTTGACTGTTGTAATCATTGGTTCTTCTTGACATTTTGTATTTTGAAGTATGCAAACTATTTTTGTGGGTCATTATAAGAAAAAAAACCATGCAAATTCCGATGGGGGTATATTTGTTAAAATGATGTCATTGTTTAAAACATTTAAATGTGTCCCTCTATTAATTCTATAGTATGGTAGCAACTATATTCAGAAATATGCAATGGGAAATATGAAGAGTTCCTTCAATTTTAACAATTTTAGGTCATCCTTTGATAGAATCATGCATTTATGTACTAAATTTTATTGTTAAAGTTCAAACTGTTCTAATTTGTTGTTAAGGGTAAAATTTACAACTTATTGACATCCTTCATATAGCTATGAATTCTATTTAAACATAAATTTCAGAATGAATTGTTGTATAAAAGTTAGCTGTCCTAATTATTGCCGTTTTTTATTTAACACCCTTAAACTGAATATATGTAAAATGTTGAAGACTGAATGATTAGAATAATGCCTATCCTCCGTATACGACCTGAAAACACTTTCATATGTTAATAATTACATTAGATGCATGGTCCATCATTATACTTTATTCTGATTGGCTAATTGCACATCACATGTTATTCCTTAAGCAGTTGTATCACACAATAAAAATTTTCATTCATGATGACACGAGGTCCCACAATAAAGTGCACAGGTAAATGAAATAAAAACTTGTTAAAAGGCGTGTTTGCATGATCCTATAGGTAAAAATGTAATTATAAGTATTGAATGCTTTTTTTGTAACTTTATAGGGTTGTAAAAGCGTTGAATTTACAAAAAAGAGCATTCAATTCATAAAATAATAAAAAAAAAAAATTGTATTTTTATACAGTAACACCCCGCTCACCCTTCCGTAACTCCAATGACACAAAAGTATCACCAATGACAACAAATTTCAAATTTTGCTTTTATTAAGTTCTGAACACAAAAGCAAGAACGCCGAGCAAAAGAAAAAGAAGAAAAAATAATTCTTAGGCTAAAAAGTCTCAAATAATATAACATAACATCAATAACAAACAAGAATGTGTCCAAACTACACGGATGCATGCCCCACTCGCACTATCATTTTCCATGTTCAATGGACCGTGAAATTAGGTAAAAAATATAAGTAAATGTGTACTAAGTTTCAAGTTGACTGGACTTCAAATTCATAAAAAACTACCTTGACCAAAAACTTTAATCTGAAACTCCCACTTTCATTTTCTTTGTTCAGTGGACCGTGAAATTTGGGTCCAAATTCTAATTTGGCTGTAAAATTAGAAAGATCATATCATAAGCAACAAGTGTACTAAGTTTCAAGTTGATTGGACTTCAGTTTATCAAAAACTACCTTGACCAAAAACTTTAACCTGAAACTCCCACTTTCATTTTCTATGTTCAGTTGACCGTGAAATTTGGGTCCAAATTCTAATTTGGCTGTAAAATTAGGAAGATCATACCATAAGCAACAAGTGTACTAAGTTTCAAGTTGACTGGACTTCACCTTATCAAAAACTACCTTGACCAAAACTTTAACCTGTCAAAGCGGGAAAGACGGACGAAAGGACGGTACAACGGACGGACGGACGGACGATGGACGAACGGACGCACAGACCAGAAAACATAATGCCCCTCTACTATCGTAGGTGGGGCATAAAAATGTCAATAGTGTTACTAATAGTGTAATTGGTGTTACCAGCATACACCAGTTTATGAAAACCTTGTATATATGTAGTTACATGATATTGTTAAAACATTGTTTAATTTAATTCAGTGGTGTAACTATAAGCTGGTCAAAGTGGTCTCACCATTGACAGTAACACCAAGGATTTACAGGTATATTTTAAGATTTAGTTACAAAATAAGTGCTCCATTCCGCTATTTCATATGTTGTTCTTGGTGCATGTTTCTACAATCAATATATTTCATAATTCAAACTTAAGGAAAATTTTAAAAAAAAAAAGAGTATTTTATAAGGGTACACCATGGACACTATTTACATTTACGATGTAGCTTTTACTAACTTAAATTTAAGATTTTTTCACTAAATTTTCACAATTTTTTTTTTCTTTTGCATAACATTCTTACAGCTAACATTGTTACTTTAAGGGAGAAACAATTGTAAATGCTGAAATCTTGAGAAAGATAACTCTTACCCTACCAGTTTGTCTTTTGGTTACACCATTGACTAAAAAGATGAGACTTTTCCTTTTGGTGAATTTTTTTATTATCAAACCAACATACACCTCACAAATCATTAAAACATGTTTGTATGTATCAAAATGCAATAACAAGTGATAATTAAGTCCTAATAACAAATGATATGAACCATAGTCCCTATTACAGGTCTGAAAGGATTTATATTAAAAAAATGTTAATTCTTGCTATATCGAGGCTTGTTTAGGGGGGTATCAATATCCCATATCCCATTAAGTTTTTATCCCAATCTCCCGTATCCCTATAATGTTTACCCCTAATATCCCAATAAATATTTATTACAAATATCCCATATCCCTAAAACTATTTTGAAATATCACAAAAAATCATTATAAATTCATTCCCAAGTCCATTTTTTCCCTCATCATCACAACTTCAACAATTTTGACTGATAAATGATCAAATTATATTATTTTTTTCAAAATACTAACATTTGATTAATTGTTGTACTAGAATATAAAGGGAAAACAAACTGTGGTAAAGGAAATTTACAGTGCATACTTCCAGTGTTAATTACGAATATATGTGTCCAAAAGATGAAGTGTTCCATCTTAGAGAAATATCTTTTTATGTGATCTTAAACGATAAATTTAGTGTAAGGGGTCTAATTTCAGACATTTTTTTTTAATTGTTCAAACCGTGATGCATATGACTGTAAAATTTCATTTTGATAGCATTCTTCTTTCATTGATAAGAAACTTCATCCTACACGTTAACCTATGTTGGAAAGAACACAAGGACTCAACCCTGTCTCTTGTCCGAGATTGTTCTGACACACTGGATATATTTAACACAAGAAAGCTTTCTGCTAATACACCTACATTAAACATAACTGTGGCAATATTTTTACAGCAGGCAAAGACATAACCCAACATTTGATTCTGTGATCTTGAACTTTATGAATTTCATAGATCACAATATTTTTGTTACTTTTTTTTTCATTTCCTTCCTCAAAAAACCAGTAATAAAAGAAAAATATATCAATTTACATTGATTATTTAGTAATTATTCGCTATTAACATAGTTTAAGCTTTTAAAAAGCTATTTAAGAGATTATTTCATATTCAAACAAGGCATCCATTTTACACGGCGAAATATCTTCTTTTTGACATGGGACGTGCTCTGGCGTCCTTCGGCCCCAGCTTGTCTGGCAAAACAGCCGTTGCACATCAGAGCAATCTGTAAAACGTGGAGACCTATGAAGATCCTCACCACGTAAACAATAAGAGGTAAAACACTAGAAAATATACTGTAATCATATAAAGCATCAAAACAAATAAAAATATTGACAACAATAAGGCTTAACTCATCAGATGGATACATCTAACAAAAATCTATGATTATTTCAAGAAAATTATCAATGCATATGAGCATAATTTTATAATATAAAAAAAGAAGATGTGGTATGATTGCCAATGAGACAACTCTTAACAAGAGACCAAGTGACACAGAAATTAACAAGTATAGGTCACCGTACGACCTTCAATAATGAGCATAGCTCATACCGCATAGTTAGAGCTCTATAAATGGTCCTGACATGACAAATGTAGAACAATTCAAACGAGAAAACTGACAACCTAATTTATGTATAACTAGAGGCTCTTAAGAGCCTGTGTCGCTCACCTTGGTCTATGTGCATATTAAACAAAGGACACAGATGGATTCATGACAAAATTGTGTTTTGGTGATGGTGATGTGTTTGTAGATCTTACTTTACTGAACATTCTTGCTTCTTACAATTATCTCATTATCTTAATTTATAATGAACTTGGCCAAACATAGGAAAATATTTTGTTAAAATTTACAAAAATTTACAAAATTTACAAAATTATTTAAAATTGACTATAAAGGGCAATAACTCCTTAAGGGATCAACTGACCTTTTTGGTCATGTTGACTTAATTGTGGATCTTACTTTGCTGAACATTATTGCTGTTTACAGTTTATCTCTATCTATAATAATATTCAAGATAATAGCCAAAAAACGGTATAATTTCCTTAAAATTACCAATTCAGGGGCAGCAACCCAACAAACTAGATACCCCAATGATGATTGTGGCCAAGTTTGGTTTAATTTGGCTCAGTAGTTGCAGAGGAGGAGATTTTTGTAAAAGCTAACGACGGACGACGACAACGGACGACGACGACGACGGACGACGAAGACGACGACGGACGCAAAGTGATGAAAAAAGCTCACTTGGCCCTTTGGGCCAGATGAGCTAAACTAGAGGCTCTCAAGAGCCTGTGTCGCTCACCTGTTACTGTAATTACTGATGTCGGCCATCTTGGTTGGTAGGCGGGGTCATTAGACACTTTTTTTAAATAGACACCCTAGTAATGATTGTGGTCAAGTTTGCTTAAATTTGGCCCATACTTTTAGAAAAGAAGATGTTTGTACAAGTTACAAAAAATGACGAAAAGTTGTTGAAATTGACTATAAAGGGCAATAACTCCTTAAGGGGTTAACTGACAATTTTGATCATGTGACTTACTTGTAGGTCTTCCTAAAGTTTGCTGGACATTATTGCTGTTTACAGTTTATCTCTATCTATAATAGTATTCAAGATAATAACCAAAAACTGCAAAATTTCCTTAAAATAACCAATTCAGGGACAGCAACCCAACAACAGGTTGTCCGATTCGTCTGAAAATTTGAGGGGAGATAGATCTTGACCTGATCAACAATTTTACCCCCATGTCAGATTTGCTCTAAATGCTTTTGTTTCAAAGATATAAGCCAAAATATACATTTTACCCCTGTGTTCTATTTTTAGCCATAGCGGCCATCTTGGTTGGATGGCCAGGTCATCGGACACAATTTTAAACTACATACCCCAAGGATGATTGTGGCTAAGTTTGGTTAAATATGGCCCAGTAGTTTCAGAGAAGATTTTTGTAAAAGTTTACAGACGACGGACGACGGACGCCAAGTGATGAGAAAAGCTCACTTTTCCTTTCAGGTCAGGTGAGCTAAAAAAAATGAACAAAAAACAATATGTAACACAGCATCAAACGACAACCACTGAATTACAGGCTCCTGTCTTTGGACAGGCACATACATACAGATTGTGGCGAGGTTAAACATGTTAGCGGGATCCCAACCCTCCCCTTTACCTGGGACAGTGGTGTAACAGTACAACATAAGAACGAACTATACAAACCAGTTGAAAAAGGCTTAAAACTCATCAGATGGATACACATAGAAATACATCTAACAAAAACACAGAATGGACGTGACCGAGTACTTGTACATTCCATCAACAAAAAGACACTAAGTACAGATCTGAGAGTACTCGCAGTTACTGACAGCTAGTTCAAAGCTAATTTAACAACTAATGAAAAAAAGTGATGCATCTGAGACTAAATTATCAATCATTTCACATCCAACATCCAATGGCACTGTAAACAACATCTCCGTATAAATGAGGATCTGCTATCCCGTTTGAAATAGGTTTTCTACAGGTAGAACCAAACTTCAAAACCAAATCTTTACATCTACGGAAGAATTTAGTAAATTTTAAGTGATTTGTGGTAACGAAATCTCTGA
This sequence comes from Mytilus edulis, assembly GCA_019925275.1. Lineage (NCBI taxonomy): Eukaryota > Metazoa > Mollusca > Bivalvia > Mytilida > Mytilidae > Mytilus > Mytilus edulis. Next base: position 18,017,405 of record CM034358.1, read on the forward strand.
CTTAATAATTTACCAGTAATACATAGATTATGTCCATTAAAATCCAAAACTTTACAACAGACACGGGCATAGCGGAGGAGTTGTGATACACAAACACCGTAAGATAGTGCCAAAGGAACATCACCTTCCAAAATAGGAAAATTAACAATAAGGAACGAAGTATGGAAAGCAAAACAAATACTTTTAAAATTATCACTACATAATAAGGAGGGGGGATAGGACTTTTATCGGGACTCCGTAATCGGGTGTTTTTAAGCTCGGGATTTCGGGATTTACCCCTTCGGGATCCGGGAATTCTTTTTTTCAAATTTCGGGATCCGGGATTTAACTTTATTTAAATTCGGTACCTCGGGATTTCGTGTTTTTAAGCCCGGGATTTCGGGATCAGGACCCCTCCTATCCCCCCTCAATAAGGCAGCAACCATTTGATTTTCTGGGGGGCTATGGTTTTTTTTTCTGTACAAACTTTTTTTTTCGCCTGCGGCGAAAAACAATCTATTTTTTTCTCGACAAGTCGAAAACAATTTTTTTTTCTTTCAATTTTAGCATTACATATAGTGGCAGCTGAGGGTGAAACAAACAATTTTTTTTTTTCTCAGAATCAAAAACAAATTATTTTTTTCTCCAAAAACTGGAAACAAACTTTTTTTTCCAAAAAAAACCATAGCCCCCCCCCCCCCCCCTCCCAGAAAATCAAATGGTTGCTGCCTAAGCATATAAATATCGAAAATAGATAAATACTTTTTGCTTTGGTGGATTTGGATTACTTTTAAATAAACTTAATGAAAATCAACAAAGCAGCTGACTAAAGTGACCTTTAATAGTAAACTTTTTTGGGCAATTTTATCAAGTGAGATATATGTAAATATTTCTGTACTTAACTTTTAAATTCCACTTATTTTTTTTTCATGTTAAAAATTCAATAATATCCTTTTAAATGCATCAATATCCCATATCCCATTTACTTTTAGGACAAATATCCCATATCCCTAAAATTAAAATGGCAAATATCCTGTACGTACCCCACTATACCCTATACAAGCCTCTATATCCATGCAAGGGTTTAAAGAAACATAAAGGATGTTTTTATAACATTTCTAGTGTAAACTGTCATGACTGTATATATGAGACATTCTACAGTACAGTGTATATGTATCACAAAACATTCATATTTAACATAATTATGCAATTAAGTGTTATTTTGATATATTTTGTTATATTTTGATATATTTTGTTATATTTTGATATATTTTCATGATTTTGACCAAATAACATAGTTTTTCATAATCCATGTCTTTTTTTAATGACCCATATGTATACCAGTCATTTCCATGTGCAAAAAATATTGATCCCCCACTTTGAATTTATAAAAAACAAGAATGTGTCCTCAGTACACGAATGCCCCACTCGCACTATCATTTTCTATGTTCAGTGGACCGTGAAATTGGGGTAAAATCTCTAATTTGGCATTAAAATTAGAAAGATCATATCATAGGGAACAAGTGTACCAAGTTTGAAGTCGATTGGACTTCAACTTCATCAAAAACTACCCCGACCAAAAACTTTAACCTGAAGCGGGACAGACGGACGAACGAACGGACGAACGAACGAACGGACGCACAGACCAGAAAACATAATGCCCCTCTACTATCGTAGGTGGGGCATAAAAATTGAAACCCCCTTTTCCACACACAGAAAAAACTTGATCCCCCATCCCAGATCAAAAATGAATTGATAAGCCTAAATAAGATCAAACAAGAATATTATAATCAGAGACATATAATACAATTGTATTATATGTCTCTGTTATAATTCTTAAATTGTTCTTACATGTATAATCAATTTCGAAACACATTACTTTTTAATAATAATTATAAACTAATAAAACTGACATAAACGATGAATGGTTTACGATTTTAAACAGAACATACATTCCCGCCAATTTACCTGTAAAAAAATGTGTATTCGGTCGCGACACCTGTTGAAAAACATGTGTATTACTAGTAGAGTAGAGTGCAATGATTGATGACGTCACGAACATGGAGGCCATCAGTTAGAACTTTGACAAGTATGCTTTTTAAAACTTGAATTTGATTGAGTTAAGCAGATAGTAAGTAAAACTTTGAGTTTTGAATGAATACATAACTTGCAAATTATTCATTGAGGGCACATGTCAGCCTATAAACCAAAACAATCACAACGTGGTTCTTGGTGGTGAAACCTTTCATATCGGTGAGATCTCTCGACCTATTTATCTCCCACACATTTTAAGGAAAATATACAGCGATCAAGAAATCAAAAGTTACTGAACGTGATCCACGATTAAGACGTATCTCAGTAGCTTTCCAAACAAGTTTATATTAAAATGGTAATTTTTCACATTGATATCATGCCAAGAATGAGACAGAAGTTCATAACTGTGCCGTGGCTCAAAAACATGTTTCTGACAATAATTTGAATCAACGATTTCCTCTGTACTGAAGCTATGCTTGTTTATGAGTTATTACATTGTTCTATGTGAAGTCAAAACAGTCTCATGACTGCAGAAGGGAATGTTATTTTAATTCTAAAAGTGACATAAATGGTAGTCCTTAAATCATAAATAAGGGTCGTAATAGGGGTACCTTCATGACGAATAATGTTAAAAAATTCTTGCCAAATGACTTTAAAATGTATTTCTTTAAGACGATAAAAATTAGACTGATTTTTATGAATCACGTTAATTTTTTTCCCAAAATAATGGTAAAATTGAGAATGGAAATGGGGAATGTGTCAAAGAGACAACAACCCGCCCAAATAAAAAACAACAGCAGAGGGTCACCAACAGGTCTTCAATGTAGCGAGAAATTCCCGCACCCGGAGGCGTCCTTCAGCTGGCCCCTAAACAAATATATACTAGTCCAGTGATAATGAACGCCATACTAATTTCCAAATTGTACACAAGAAACTAAAATTAAAATAACACAAGACTAACAAAGGCCAGAGGCTCCTGACTTGGGACAGGCGCAAAAATGCGGCGGGGTTAAACATGTTTGTGAGATCTCAACCCTCCCCCTATACCTCTAACCAATGTAGTAAAGTAAACGCATAACAATACGCAAATTAAAATTCAGTTCAAGAGAAATCCGAGTCTGATGTCAGAAGATGTAACCAAAGAAAATAAACAAAATGACAATAATACATAAATAACAACAGACTACTAGCAGTTAACTGACATGCCAGCTCCAGACTTCAACTAAACTGACTGAAAGATTATGATTTCATCATATGAACATCAGGCACAATCCTTCCCGTTAGGGGTTTAGTATCATACCATCATAACATATATGAGAAGAACATAACCCGTGTCATGCCAACAACTGTTTTTAGAATAAATGTGTTTAGTTCCGATGCAAAGACCTTATCAATGACTCAATATTAATATTGATATTCATAACTATTTGAGACCTAGTGACATGTCTTACGAATCACAAAATTTTAGGATATTTTACAATTCACGGTTAAATTTTAATGGTAGCTTAAAATGACCGTTTGACACATTTATGAAAAGGAGACAGGGTTGTAATTAATACATAGGAACCTATTGGCTATCATCAGTTACGTCCCTAGTCCAAATAATTATGATGCCTTGAAAGGCTATCATATTTTTTTTCTATGACGCCATACATCACTGCGACTCCAAGACGTGATAATTATTTGAACTACAGTTACCCCTTGTAGCATGTGTAATTTAAGTCCATATGGCCACGACAGCAAATATCGTTATATTTTGATCACTAATTATTAATATATACATGATATATATTATACAAATTAAGGAAATTTTAAAAGAAATTCCTCTCTCAAGCTTTTTTGGTCCTTGACTCGCTTGAGATATTTTTATTTAGTTTTTGCTAACCATATACAGATATATGGGGTTAGAGAAATTCCTGGCTTAAAAACACAAAATCTCAAAGTCCAGAATTTAAATAAATTTAAATCCTGACATCCCGAAATTCAAAATAAAAATTCCTGGATCCAGAAAAGGTATAAAAAAGAAGATGTGGTATGATTGCCAATGAGACAACTGTCCACAAGATCCTGGAGTCCCGATAAAGGTCCTATCCCCCCTCATCATGCTCATATATCCAGTGTTATCAATGGTAAGAGATACAATACATGTAGGTTTAAACCCTCAAACAATATATAACCATACAAATGAAAATAAGAAGATGTCGTATACTTGCCAATGAGACAACTCTTAACCAGAGACCAAATGTCATAGAATTGAACAACTAAAGGTCACTGTCAGGCCTTCAACAATGAACATAACAGCTACACATAAAATATTCCCATGATTATGAGTGCAGTTACAGTTCTTAGTATCATTATAATTGGGGGGGGGGGGGGCAGAACCTTTTTTCAGGACTTCGGGATGGGCTGTTTTTAAGCTCAGGATTTCGGGATTGATCCTTTTGGGATCTGGGAATTCTTTTTTCGAATTTCGAGATGTCAAGAGTTAAATTTCTTTAAATTTGGGACCTCAGGATTTCATGTTTTTAAGCCTGAGATTTTGGGATCGAATCCCCCGTACCCCGCTCATTAATTGATGATGGTATTTTTTGTTGATATGACATACACAAACTGAAGTAATTAGAAGACCAGTCACAGGCTTTTTGATGATGATTGACTCAAACTTTTGATCTTCATATATTTTCCAGGCTGCCCCTTTTTATAGTTTTTTTCTCAAGAAAATAAGTAAAAAAAGCATGAGGATTTTGTCTACAATTTGTCAACACAAAAAGTAAATAGATCTGTTTCATGCCTCCCTTCTTTCTCCTGACTCTAGAGTTTTCCAACCTTCTCTAACATATTTGGTTGACATTATTAATTACGGCCTTTTATGGTCAATATGTTTGATGTAAGGCATTTGTAAGACACTGTTATTTAAGCCAGAATATAACTCTTAATCATGTCCTAGTTTTCTGTATTTGGTTTGTCAGATTAATATTGCTTTCGTGTGTGAAGTCTTTTGGCGATCATGACAGTCATGACGGTTCTGAACAAAACATGATACTTGAGGTTTTTTTTCTCATGAATCTGTCTACATTTTAAATGTCCATAAAAAAAAAGCGATTTTGAACATCTGTAAATAAAAACAATGCTGCTCTAATAAATTCTACAATTTATTACATAAATATTTCATTTAAGAAATTGAAATTTACCACTCTTGTAGCAACAGCTAATAACAATACCACAGCAATATTTATATTTGTTGTCATAGCAACAGTTATCTTGGTTACACAACAAACAATTTTGTTTTGTTTTGGATACTGTTCAGAAGATGTTTGTTATAAAACTGATGCAACAAACTGATATATGTTGAATGTAGAGGGTATACGTATACATACATGACATATTATTGTACAATTGTATAAATTGATTGGCATGCTCTAAAATGTGGTGTGGTCTCGTTGAAATGGACTAAAAAGATGTAAACTCGCATTTTAAACTATCTTAAATGAATTAAACAGGATTTTTTTTCAAAATTGTAAAAATTGAAATCACATTTAAGTCTTAAATGAGAAAATCGCAATAGTAAATGCACGCAATAATTTCTGAATTTACCTGTTTACAGTATGTAACTGTTGGATACTATTTTAAAATTATTCTAATGTATAATAATTTTATATGAGCTGGGTCATGCATTAATATCATAATCAATACACCTGATTACCGTACCTATTTCTTGTTGAGAAAATCTCTACAGAAATGTACAACTGTTTGAAAATTGAATTCTCATGTACAGTATGTCATTATTTTGTATTTCAATATTCTAAAATTAATCATTTGAAGTCTTATACATGTACATCATACTCAGGGGTCGAATTTAATCTTTTTTGTGTACTCAGGTCAGCCATACCACTGGTATAGTGGACTGAAAATCTACTGGTCCTACTCCAAATCTACTAGTCCTAAAAAATGACATTGCATAAATTTGTAAGGTTGATTTCTTTCCGACACAGCTCATATTAATTTTTTTTCTCTGCCACAACATGTACAACAATAAAATTGAGAATGGAAATGGGGAATGTGTCAAAGAGATAACAACCTGAACAATACATGTATATTTCTCGAGTTCTAACAATACAGATTTAGCACTATTCCACTTACTTGACAATGAAGTATTATTAAGAGCACCCATTGACACTGTTCAGATACTTGTCTACAAATCTAGCTCAGTGTCATCTTTTATAAGCTACAAGTGTATTAATATCTCCATCTTACTTCCAAAAGATTAAGATTAGGGGCATGTTTTCTTTGAAGGAAAAAACAAGAAGTGATAGGCTATTCTTTGATCTTGTTAATGTTTTGGCAGACATTCTTTGGTCATTGCGACTACGCTGCAACAATGCGTGTGATATTGTGTAATGTGCACTTCACAGATAAGATATAACATAGGGTTTCTTAAGTACAATACAGATTTTTTAGGCCAATTAAAATTAATTCATCCCCGCCCGCCCCTCTGAAATCGTCCCGCCCCGATTTTTGTTATTTTGAAAAATTTTCGATTTCCGGATTTGTTCATCTCTGTTTCCGGTAACCGTTAAAAATTGTATTTCCTTCCAAACTTCCTGTTTCAAATTCGGAAATAAAAATTAAAATAAAATCCTCCCACCGCCCCATTTTTTTCAAAAATTTGGATGAAAATCTACTAACATGACTAATTAATTTTAGTTGGCCTTAACGTATACATTTATATACTAGTATTTTTTTGATGTGTCTCTTTTGATGTTTTTAATGTTTTTTTTGTGACCGCGCTGACTATTTTTTAGGCTAATATGTATGTTGCAGACTGTATTATCCCAACATAAATTCAGATTTCTGTAGTACTCATGTAGTCTAATCTTTAAAATTGCTCAGATACTGTTGGTACTGAACATAAAAAAATCAGATACATTGTCATTGTGGTTGTAGATTCTCCAATTTACAAATAATTTTCCATAATTCAAAATTATTCCAAATTCAAAGAATTCCTTGTTGTAACTTATAAGGTGTTGGTGATTTTATACTTGTTAATGCTTTCCTGTATCTGCTATACATGCTATAGCCCCTTTTATAAAGCAATACAATAGTTGATGTTGATGGAACCAAAAAAAATAATGTGTTCATTGGCTTTATCGGTACAACCTATAGCTATTTATTATGATGTGTACCAAAATTTTTACTTTAAAAACAGGACCACCAAATTTTCACTTGGACCACCAGATTTAAAGTCGGGGTGGTCCTTAATAATGACCATGATTTCAGAACTTTGTTTTGGGGGAGTAACAACACCTGGTTGAATGTTTTGAATAGTTTTCCTCTTATTTTAATGATCCTCATGCAAAAAAAAAAAATCTAGTGAAGTTGCATTTCTGTTTAAAGAGGACTTTCAAGTTCAATGTTTCGGCTTAAAGCTGTCAGCCATAAAGTTTATAATAATATATATATATACTTAAACTTGATGAATGCAATGAGCCAAGGCATAATAAATTAAATATAAAACCCCTTGCAGCTTGAAAAGAAATGTATTTAAATACTTTTATAATATTTTTTTAATCCATCATACATTTTATTGAATTACTTTTAAAATGTAAGATTTTGAATTCAGTGAAGGGTAACACTCTACACCTGAAGTCTCTGTATATCATGTATATCATGTATATATATATACATTGATCACTACCAAGATTCATGCATCTGGAATGATCAGCCAGGATGTTTTGAATTTTGTATACTTTTTAGAGCATGGTAATTCTAAATCATTTTTGGAATATTAAAATTAATAATAAATAAATAACCATTTTAATGTAAAAAAAAAATTTATTAGGCCAATTATAATTTCAGTGATTATTGAAGTGCTAAAAATACAAATGAGGTATTCAAATCTGGTGGTAAAGGGTTATTTTCGTGCAACGTGATCGCCGTTTTTTATTTCACGTTCAACGTGTTTTAATTTTTTTTATTTGACGTTCAGTCGTGCAAGATGGGTGCCTCGTTCAACGTGTTCTGCTTATTTAATTTTACGTGCATCGTGATTTTTAGTCTTATTTTGTGTGCTCAGTATTTTTCAAATAAAATTCAAACACTTGGCAGGGATCGTCAAGAAATACTTTTGTAAAAGCTGTAAACCAATTATATCATAAATGTGTATACTGAATCGGGGAATATCAAGTAAAACAAAGAGTTAATATATACAAGAAGACAGTGAGTCAAAAAAGGTTCAAATAAAAGTATTTATTTTTCGTGCAACGTTCATTACAGAAATTATTTCACGTTTAACGTGAAATTATGTCTTATTTCACGTTTTTTTCATGCAAGCACCCCCCCCCCCCCTTTACCACCCTCTTCAAATCTGGTACCTTATTTCAAGTATCATGAGTATGGTCAGCCTTAGAACATGGATTATGGAACTGCATAATAGCCTTGCATTTGTATTTTGGCTAACAAAATTAAAAGCCTAAATCATAGGAAAGAAATAATACATGTACATGACTTTATGTCTTTTCTCCTTTCTTATTTGAAGGATGGCAGGACCTTTTTTCAGGACGTCAGGGTCAGGATTGTATGTCCTATTTACCCTTCTCTTATTTGGACTAACTTTTGCAAAATTTTGTTTAGAAACATGTCTGAATTTTGGTCTTCAGATTTAGAAGTTGGAGAACATTTTTGTGAAGACTGAAATTTATCACAGAAATCGTTTTTTTTTTTGTTTCCCCGAGAGTAGGCTGCAGAAATCCTATTTCCCCTGACTTAATAACTTAGACAAGTTAGTAATCAAATTGTTCAAAATCTAGTCATGCAGCTAGTGGTAATAATACTTATGGGCTTTGCTCATTGTTTTAGGCCTTACATTAACCTATAGTTGTTAATTTCTGTTTAATTTGGTCTCTATTGAAAAGTTGTCTCAATATGATGTAGATAACATTAGTTTCTATTCTGTAAGGGTGGACGAGTGGTCTAAGTAGTTACCACTGTAAGCACTGGCCAGTCAACACTAAGGTTGTGAGTTCGAACCTCGCTTGTGCGGGTGCACTGGACTCCAATTTTAATTGTCAGTTTTCATGGTTTTCCTATCGATGGTCTTTGTATTCACGAATGGCTTTCTCCAAAAAATTGAGCGCCATGAAATAGCCTAAATGCGGTGCTTAAAAGTGGCGTTAAAACACCAAAAATCAAAATCAAAATCTATTCTGTAAACCCCATCCAGATCCTTCTACTAGAAAGTACAAACAATAAACAAAGTGTAATTGTTGTTTTTTCTTCAACTATTACATCACAGTAATTAAATCCTTCCCACTCATACTAATACATGTACTTTTTGTAGGTCATTGTAAAATAAGTACAGGTTTGTTATATTTCATTTCATTGACAATAAACATTAAGTTTTATTGAAATCAATGTAATCTGCCATAATATATAAAGGCAAATCACTAAGTCTTAACCAAACTTGAATAACAAAATTATTGTAGACTCAAATCGAAATATTCTTTTTGCAGACTCATAATCACTAAATATAGCATCTATTAGTACACTATAACCAAACATCTTTTTTTGTTAATTTGGTGAAACCTTACTAGATATTTTTTGTTATTTTATGTTCATAGTTGCTGTCTCTTTGAAATTCCCCCACAAATCCTCTATTTCATTAACCACTGCACTTTATCATTTTTATTGAAAATTCATATATATTTGGTTTTCAATAGCATTAAGGTCATGGTTCACTGGTGATTAAAATCCTAGATTTAATCATCTATACATTTTATGTAATAATTCACAGGCAAGAAAAAAATAAAACTTTAAATGATCAGGAGAGAGAAATAAAATCTCATAAAAATGATAAAAGGAAGATTTAATTTGAAAGGTATATCTTTATATTGATAACTTATTCAGGATATGATTGCAAAGGAAAGATTTTAAATTGAAGATGATGTTTGCATATGTATTCGAAATGTTTATGTTTTGAAAATTTATTTTCAACATGTGCTAGTGAAATGTCACTTTTTTAAGAATTTAAAGGAGTTATGTAAAATACAACGAAGATTTAGTGATGTAAAAATTTAGATTTGATAAACTTGAAAAGTTTAAATAGAGATGAATTTGCTTTGCACAGGCATATGACAGGTGAGTTTAATGTTTTCTTTATTTTTTGCTTTTATACGTCATGTACATGTAATTGTGCAGTAGTTTTTGCGTCAATGAGCATGCATGCACCTAACTAAATACATTTTGTGGTTTTAATAAGGAAAGGCTCTAACTTTAAATAAGGAAACAATTTACATCTTGACAAAGTGCAGTACTTTTAATTTGTGAGATTAGTAATTGCATTTGTCAAGGCTGCATAGAAAGTCATGGAAGCAAGACATTATGGTGATCTTACATTCTGTAGAAGTTGGCATTGTCAACATTTCCGTTCAATTTTTGGTTACAGTTTTTAGAAGAATGCAATTTTGTCAAACTTCCATGCAATTTTAAGAAACATAGACAGACACTTCTTTATAATCAAAAGACAGTATGGGTTAGCAAAACATAAAATATTTTTAGTATCCATTTATGCTCTTTTTTCTATGAAATTCAAATCATCATGATCTTGATATATTTATCTTACAAGATTAAAAAATATATTGAGAATGATAGGGGTATATATACACACATGTTTAGAGTGTTCTTCACTAACTTAAGTTTATTTTATAGTATCACCTTAAAGCATTCAAATAAAATTCTTGTAGTTGAAGTACAAAATAGTAAGTCTGACTATTAAAAAAGTGAAAGCCCTTATAGCAAAAACAAGAAAAATTAGACTTATTTAGCCTTTGTGAGTCTTAGTCTGAAGTTTGTCTTCTGATGTCAAATTAGAAGGTATTTTCTTCCCTTGATCAAAAATTTGATCAGAATTAAAATGACATCTGATATGTTTTAAAGCGTAATGATAAATTGCTCGCCAAAATGTGTGGGAGTAAGCGAAGGTGTTATGTTAAAATGTGGGTTAATTTTTACTGTATAGCTTGATATGTTTTTTTGTAAAAAAAAATAAGGAAAACATGTAGAAAATTAAGTTTAATAGGCTTTTAAATTGTTTTCATTGTATTTTAATGTCAAGAAGTATGATTTTTGTTATAATTGTTGAACCATATTTACTTGACATGCTATGTATGTAATGGAATTGATCATTCTAATCATGTGCTAAATATGGGGTTTTATTTGTGGTCAGGTGGTAGGAGGTAGGAGGAGAAAACAACAGCACTTCTCGTTATGGCGCCATAATAGACTTAACTCCATATTGATTTAGGAATTTGCAGATTTTCTGTTAAAATTATGGCAGGTATTGGAGGTATTGGTACTTTATTTATAATTATGTCAAGTTTTCTCAAGAATTTTAATTCAAGAGTTCTGAAATAGGGACCATTACTCACAATTCTGTTAGAATGTTTAAGACATAGCATTTTATTATTTTGGCAAATTTTGAACCTTGTCTCAGGTACACAAAATGCAAAATGTTAAGTTTTTTCGTGAATTTTAATTCAGGAGATCTGAAATTTCACTTCAATATATATATATATATAATGGAAGTTGAATCAAATTTTTTATTCACCTGCTAAGTCTTAGATTTCCATTTTATTTATTTTCTACTTTTCTATTTACCCCCTACTGAAATCCTATGGTCAGATGACATTACCCACAAACCCACTGCAGATTACCTACATGTATGGTCGGGTGACACTGATATAGCTGTTGGCATGATCATGGCATGCAAGCATTTTTGCAAGTTTTGAACCTAGTCCCAGTTTTTTTCAAAGTACTGGTTTGGACTATGGTCCCAATTTATTAAGACACTTTAAAATGATGCGATTGCTTGTGAAACTGGACTATGGTCCATACTGATTAACATTGACTGACTTGCATATTTTATTTAATACAATTGTTCATTGAAATGTAGAAGTACAGTGTTTGCATTGATAATCTTAATATTGTTATGATTAGAAGCTAAGTGTCAAAGAGGCGCGCACTTATAATCCCAAATCTAAAAGATAAGTAATATGTATTCAACACCTGTAGATTTCGGAGGATACATTTATTATTACAAAATTCAAATTTATTCAGAAAATAATAAATAAGTTTGTGAACTTTCACAACTTATATGAATGAAATGGTGTCTCAAGGCCAGATTGATATAAAGATGATGTTAATCGTCAAAACTGTTTTCCCGGGGCTTGGAAATATCGTGGAAAATTGATTTGGCAAAGGCCTAATATAGCTGACTTAGGATTAATCATTCAGTAAAGTTCAAGCATCTTGAACACCTTGATGACCTCTTGCAGACGACAAGTTGTAATCTCTGTCACTTCAACTCTTTTTGATGTATACATGTAAATATATATGTAAACAATTCGTTTAAGATTTGCCGACAGTTGTAGTTGTAAATAAATGTGCATTTTCTTAAATGTTGAAAACGGCAGGATATTTAACTGTTTCTGATAACTGTGTTCTTTTACGGGGAAAAGATTTTCATACTGTCTACATGTAAATGCAAGTTATTGCACTTAATTTGTGAAGAAAATAGTTCGTTATATGGAGATAGCACATGCAGGAGTTTTAAAAAAAAATGTTATTTTAACTGAATTGTGTCAATGTCAACATGACCTAATTAGAAGCTTAGCTAAATGTAAGTTTTTGGTTTTATTATACAAAATAAATAATTTTCTAGTTTCAAAAAAGCACTGTATTTCATAGTTCTTGTTAAAAAAATACTTAAAAAAATCTGAGAGTAGTTAGCTGTCAATGCACTCTCATTTTGGCATGATTCCATCATAATGTATAAAATTCAAATTTCTAGAGAGGTGTTTAAATGTATAATAAATTTGATATTTGGTCTAAACTCAATAATTAAGACAATTCTAAAATATAAGGACATACTCTAGATCTAGAGTGCGTCTTAATATTTATATGTAGTATTTATTTGAAAAAAATCTTTATTATAGATGTTGAAATTTTTTATAGAGGCAATTGCATAGTATATGTATGACATGTATGCAAATTTTAAGAAAAATTCAATGGTGAAAAAAAAAAATGCTAAGACTAAAGGATCCACTTAAGAAATTTCTTTTGCTTGTGAGTGTTTTCAGAAATATTTACATGAAAAAAAAAGAAGTTTAAGAGATATTGAAAATCGGTATTTGTTTTAAATGATACAGAAAGTGGACTTAATCAAAAGAAAACTATAGTACATTTAAATATGGATATCGGTAGCTATGATTCAGATCAAGATACTTAAGTGATACCTGAGAACAACTATTATATATTATCTCTTTTCGTACCTCACGATGATATTAAAAATATCTCGGTAGTGATAATCGGACCTCAGGCACAGCATTTAAACGCAGTCACCTTGACGTCACAGGTAGCCTAAAATGATAGAACAGTTTGATAGTTAAACATGGGAAAAAAAATTGTTAGGACAACATTTTCTGATCGCCAGGATCATCTTGATCATGTTGTGAATTTTATTCATGATACAGCATCTTAAGAATGGCATATTAGAAAATGTGGATGTTTTTTTGGACCGGAATATAATTTGATGACGATCAATGGCAATATGTAAATATATGCCTATTATGATAATGTGATATGTTATGATTTGAAATTGTTGATTTAGTTGTTAAAACATACAACAAATTTTAGATTTAGGATATTGAAACAAGTCAAATGCTACATGTAAATATATTTTTCTCTATTTATGGCGACTTTTATTGGGTTCCAAATGCTTCTGTATTTTTTGACGGTTCATTACTTTAGAATAGACCCTCTTCAAACTGATAAGTTTGTTAACTGACACGGCTGCTTTTTCATGAACTGACATGTTGCATATATGCATATTTACATGTATATAAGGTTTAATGGATCTTACTAAGATTAAATACTTATAAAGACTAAATTGTTTGAGAAAATCCAAGTTTTTTATATCGTTTTATTAACCTATGTGTCTACTGTCAAATGAAGTTTCTTTGATGACATAAACCTGTTGCAAGTTCTTTTAATAGAAAATGAAAAATGAAAAGAATGATGGTTTAGATGTAATGTTGACAGTCAGGACATAATAACATATTTGTAGTTCATGGATGTAATAAAACTTAAAAAAGTAGTAAATGGTAATCTCTTCCTTTACCAAAATGTTTCCTTATTTATATCAGAACCAGATATGCAGTACTTAGAAATGCCATGTTTTATATTAAGTCGCCACACAAAATAAAAGGAATTTTAGACACTTTAATGTCTGTCAAAGCTTTGATATAAACAAGTCAGAATTTTGTGTGTCGTGTTTGATCATCTTTATATCTTTGTTTTCCTAAAACTGACTTCTAAAAGTTAAAGTTAGATGAGACACATCATTGTACAGTACTACCTGTGACTTTATCTTATTAATGGTGGCCATAAAAAATATGTTCACCATGGTGGCCCTATATGTTCATCATCATACCCCCTGTTGATTTTTTAATACACAAGGTATTACTCAAAAACTAGTCAAGGATAAAGGGAAATCTTGAATGCATTGAAGTGTTAAAATTATATACACACTTACAGGTCAGGTGTCTCAGGTAAAATATACATGTATGTGTTTGTCAAATTTAATAACTGTGATTATTAGAAATTCAAAAATAAAATGAAACAATAAAACTAGTTGAACAAACAGCTTAATTAAAAAATAATTGTCTCCTGACTATTAGTTTTGATATTATACCTTTTAAATAATTTTTGATCAATTTAAGTTATTTTTTATATTAAGTCTATTTTTTGGTAGTGAAGAATAAATGAATCTCATTTTCAAATATACTGCAAACATTTACAATGCCTGCCTTTTTCTATTAACAAGGTGTTTCTCAAATTAATTTTCTAGAATCAAAATGGTTTATTATTGTAGATAGACTGATCTTAACATATGATTAATATTGTCTTTAGGACTTACGCTAAATAAAATTTGGGCAATTCATTATTTCTTTATTGAATAAAATATTTATAAGTATTAGAAATATTCAGTACAGCAAAATTTGATAATATTTTTATTGTCATATGATATTTTAAACATGATCCATGTTTTAGAGGTTAAGCATTTCTTTTACTTTTTGTTTTTGGGTTAGAGACATTTTTTAATGAGAAGGTAAATAATTTTCAAATAGATTTATATCTCAAAGTTGTTTTGTTAATTTTACAATCAAGGAATAGGTGTTCTTCATTGACCTACAAGAGGCACAGTTTACACATTCTATCCTTTCTAGGAATTTTATATTGTCCACTATTTTCTATTTCTAAATTATGACCAAAAATTCTCTACCTTAATTGACACAATCAAGTTAACTTTACAGTTTTTATCATAAGTTATTATTTTTAGATTTTTCTTTAAATTCATTTTTATTAAGGACTTTAAAAGTCTTAATTCATTCAAGTCCCTGCAATTATTAACTTTATCTAAAAGGCCTAGGTTGATTGAAATATTCTTTGTAAATGTATACCAAGAATATGTATCATGCCAGTCCAGCACTATCGACAATATAATACACTGAAAAAAAATGATTTAATTAATAGACCATTAAAGTGTCACCATCTTTAGAAGTGCACTTTATTTTTTCTGGAGAGTCCGACAAATTTTGAAAGAAATTAACCAAACTGAAGATAACATATTTAATAAGTTTCAAGACAATTTCTTTAAATAATTTCTTTTCATAAGATTCACTTGATTCAGATATATAAGAACATTTTTCATTATGATTAGCATTTTTAATGAACATTTATCAAAATTTTATGATAACTAGGTGGGCATTTAGAAAATAAGTCTTTTCAGTGATTGTTTGTGCACAACTCTTGTTTTGAGATTTGAAGAAAATTTAGATAAACAAAATTAGTTTTTTCCTAAACCATATAATGGTACTTGTAGTTTTCCTGAATAATATTAGATGTTATCAAAATCTATTGTAAAAGGATTGATATTGAATCATCTTATTTTGTTAAGAAACCAAATTGTTTAATTACTTTCATTTTTTTTATTTAAAATATCACTTGCATGATTATTACGGCACGGGACGTTTGCGCTTTTTCATAGGACATTTGCGCTTTTTTTTGTGGACACTTGCGCTTCAAAACATAGGACATTTGCGCTTTTTAAAAATGGACATTTGCGCTTTTTACATAGGACATTTGCGCTTTTTTTTATATATATATCTATAACTTCCCAGCCTCCTCTTTTATCCGGGCTTGGGACCGGTAGGTTTGACCTGGCAGAGTTAAAGTCATTCTTTATGGTTAAAAGTTTAAAATTCATAGCACCTTCATGTGTCATAGCACATTGTTGATATATGTTTAAAGTGTATGTACAGAAATAAAATCAAGTACTGTCATCACAATTACAGGTCAGTTTTAGCTTGATATTTGAAGCCCAATGAGTGAACAAATTCTGCTCTTGTTAACTGTCCTGATTGGTACTTAGCCCACATTTCAAATAAATGATCGAGTTTCTCCTTTTCAACGGTACATCTCCTTGAAAGGTCTCCAATTTTTAGGGTTTGGTCGAAACGATATAAAAATCCATCAAGACATATTCATTTTTTTCTTTACTAGTAACTATAACTTTAAAATCCATGTTCACTGTGTAAATGTGAACTAACTAATGACAAATATGAGTTAAATTTATTTACGTAATGATTTACTTCTCATTAAGATTACAGGTAGTCGACTATAGGTAAAAAGCGCAAATGTCTGGTGAATTTATTACAGGTGAATCAAAATTAAAAGCGCAAATGTCCATAGTATTTGAAGCGCAAATGTCCTATTGTTTTACAGGTAAAAAAGCGCAAACGTCCTGTGCCCGATTATTAGTTATTATTAATACATGTAGTAATAACTCATTTAATAATGTTAACAAACAATTGAATACAATGCACATCATGTACATTTATATAAACCTTTTATTTAAAAAACAATTATTAAAAGTCTGTTTATCATATTTATTTCAAATGCTAGTCAATAACTTTGGCTTTGACTTTTTGCCATTTCGACTCAAGATTCTTACTAAGAAGAAATTAAAAGAATAAGAAACAAAACAGTAAGAAACAAAACAAACAAAAATGAAAAAAAAAAACAATTAAAAAATAAAAAATTTAAATAACATTAAAGACAAAAAATAATAATAAATTAACAGAGTAAAACAATACTTTATTCTACATTTTCAAAAAAAGGTGAAATGTCAATTTTAAAAGAAACCCAAGTTACCTGTACAGGTAAATTTTAATAAAACATACCAGCTGAAAACTTCAACCCTGATTGATTTTAACAGGTAACATAATTAGATAAAAAATCTGCCCATGATTTATGACCCCCAATAAATGGCCAACATCTCAAGATTGAATACCCCAATAAATGTTCACCATTGGATGTTGACCATGCAAGAGGGTGGACATAACTAAGAGGAAGTCACAGGCTGTACTGTACATGTAATACACATTATTTCCCAGATTTCTTGTAAATATTTCAATTGTTTGTCTTCCACAAGTAAAAAATAAGCAAATTTAAGTGCTTGTCATTTGGGGTCATGTATTATATTCCCAAATCGACATCTACACTATTTATTGTGTCATTCTTTCACCTAAGCCTTTGTATTCCAACACCTGATGTTTTCCTTAACTCTTTTTATGAAGAAAGGAAATGGGAACAAAATGTCAAATGTATATATGCACATAATAATCTACTTTAATAAGTAAAGCACTTGCAAACATTCTCAATGGTATTTATAAACTCTTTGTATTCCAACACCTGAAGTTTTTCTTTAAATAACTCTTATAATAAAGAAGAAGGGAAATTGGAACAAGATCTCAAAAGTCATTATCATGGTACAAAATTAATTGATTTTACTAGTAAAGCATTTTCAATGATATTTAGAAACTCCTTGTATATAATGATTTTTATGTAAAAAGTTAAACACTCTAAATGGTATTTAGAAACTCTTTGTATATAATGATTTGTTTGTACAAGGTAAAGCACTTTCAATGGTATTTAGAAACTCCTTGTATGAATATATTATGATTGGTTTGTAAAAAGTAAATCACTTTCAATGGGATTTATAAACTCTGTGTATATTATCATTTGATTGTAATAGAATATGATTTGTTTTTAAAATGTGATGCACTTTCAATGGTATTTATAAACTCTTTGTATATTGTATGTTATTATTATTTGTAGTAAAATACTTGTATTGAATTCTCATCTTAAGTGTGAAATCTTGTCTACTTTCAGATAAATTAAAGAAGCCATGTTGATTGAAGCAGAGATGATGTGAAAAGTGAATGAAAAAAAGTTTTAGTGCATCAATGGGGTGAATTGTCGGATAAATTATGTTGTCTTACACGTTGTGTTGTTGTGTGGATTATAGTTACTATGATTTGTGTATTCCTTAAAAATTGGATTAAATATAATTATGAATAATGTTAATTGGATTAACTAATTATGGATGTTATTGATTGGATTAATTAATTAATTATGGATTATTTAATTGCAATAGAGTAGTGAAAACTTGAATCTAATCACCTTTAACTATGGGTAAGTTTTGAGTAATTAAGATTTGTAAATTTGTTACCATCAGTCATTGATTTGATGGTGGCAAACTGAGTTTACATGAGATACATGAGGTCTCATCGCAAGCCCAGTAAGCAGCACTTCTGTTTTGACAAGAATTATCATTGATATGGTCATAATTATAAATTAGCTGTTTACAAAACTTAGATTTTTTAAAATACTCAAAGGCTTTTCCACCTCAGGAATAGATTACTGTAGCTGTATTTGGCAAAGCTTATAATTTTTTTTATGCCCCACCTACGATAGTGTGTCCGTTCGTCCAGTGTTCGTTCATCCTTGCATTCGTTCGTCTCTCCTGCTTCAGGTTAAAGTTTTTGGTCAAGGTAGTTTTTGATTAAGCTGCTGTCCAATCAACTTGAAACTTAGTACACATGTTCCTTATGGTATGATCTTTCTAATTTCAATGCCAAATTAGACTTTTTACCCTATTTCACGGTCCAATGCACATGGAAAATGATAGTGCAAGTGGGGCATCCGTGTACTTTGGACATTGTTGTTTATCCTAAGTGCTCTTCAACTTTGTACTTTTAATTTGGCCTTTTTAATATTTTCTTAATTGAGGGTCACTGATGCGTCTTTTGTAGAAGAAACACGCATCTGACACAAAGGTAAAATATCATTCCTGGTATCTATGATGAGTTTACTTACATATGCAGTTGAGCCAGTTGATAATTGTTTTCATCAGTTAAATTATAGACTGACGTATGCAAATTTTGAAGTCAGAATCCAGTGTTATCTCAATTCTAATGCAACTTATCTTTATTCTAATGCAACTTTTAAAAAAAATCAACACATGCACATGTTGGAGTTGAGAAAGACCACTTATTTATAAATTTCTGCTGAAATTAGACAATTTGTTAAGTTATAACAGTACATGTACATGTATCTAGCATGCATGCATGGTAAAAATTATATTCAGTTCTTTATAGTCTAAAGGCCAATGGACCAATGTAGTTAAAGAGCAGGAATTCTAGTTTTCTTTAAAATACTTTGTCTACTAAAACTGCCCCTTGTCTTTTTTTTTTTTTTGCAACAATTTCATGAATGCTAACTCTCGAGTATTTCTTCTTGTGAGTTAAAATCCCCCCCTTTTTTCTCTCAAAATCACTGTTAAAACAAGATGCAGTTTGTTACTTAAAAAATATATAAGTCAAACAGACAGGGCCATTTTTTCCCTGCCATTAACTGTCACAGTAACTGTCTCTTAAATCAGCATAAATAGCCTTATGTAGATTTATGTAATAAAGATGATATAACCACCCCCCTCCCCCTTTTTCCCCGAAATCACACAGTTTAAAAGAAGATGCAGTGTGGTTCCTAAAAAACTACATAAACCAAAGAGACAAGCCATTTTTTTCCTGCCATTAAATAGTCACTGTCTCTTAAATCAGCATAAATAGCCTTAACTATGGTAGATAGAGATTTATGTAATAAAGATGATATATAGATGTTATAATTTCATTACTTTGCCTCAAGTAGTTATGTATTATCTCTGGTTCATGGCCTTTTCTTTTATTTACCTGCCTTTGATGAAATTATAGAGCACCTGTGTGTGAGAAAAAAACCCACAACAAAGAGTTGTTTTCGTATTGTTTTTTCCCCTGTGAAAAGAACATTTTTGTAAGATATAGATTGGTTTACATGTATCTGTATAAATATGAGTAAAAGTTGAAAAAGGTGATATGGGATAAATCTCAAAGGGACCACCACCCAGCTAAGGTTTTCTGCACTGTCATTATCATTATACTGATGTGTATCCTATAGCTAGTTCAAAACTAAGGGGCGAAGTGTCCCCACCTTTTTCCTGTGGTCCTCTCTGAT
>CM034358.1:18037964-18081624 GCA_019925275.1 Mytilus edulis
TTCCATTCTCAATTTTATTGTTTGCAAAAGTGAATTAAGCTTTCCTGTAAGTGCCATCATACAGTCGCAGTTACAAAATATTAGACTCGCTTTTATGCTGACAAAGAGTATGCAAACTAGGGATAGAATGAGATAAGATACATGTATATGTTTCTATCTATAGAGTAAGTACAGGGGAATTGGAATGGGTTTTTTTTACATTTACATGTAGGTCTGTAATTTCAAGTTATTTCTGGAAATAGTTTGTGGTATTTTAGTTCTAGAATCTATAAATTTAGGGGTTTGGGGTTGGGGGTGTCCGATTCCGAAACCCCGAATTCAATAAAGAAACGAAATTCCGTAGTCCCGACTTATCCATGCATGTTTCATATTATTCATATTTTATTTATCTGTAAAGAGAAAGATTAAAGTTCGTGAAATGAATACGCAGACAGGACGGCCCCATTGCGATGCCCAGTACTTGATTTGTCAAAAGTTGGTGAAACGGAGAAATGAATACGCAGACAGGACTGCCCCTTCTGAAGACCAGTACTTGATTTGTCGGTCTACTTATCGTTTTTGGATTGTTCTAATGAAGTTATATGCAATACTTAGACTCTGTTCACAAAAAAATACTAGTTTACTAGAATTAGTCTTTATTTACCTTCAGTGTCGCTTTTTTCTTATTCTGCAAGAGCCTGTTTTAACTAGAGATCCATGATGATTATCGCCAGTTACTAGGCAAGTTAATTTAATCGAGAAACATTACCCGTTGAGATGCTGAGTTATATCCAAAAAGAATAGTTTAAAAGGAATGATGACAAGTTATAGAAATTAAGGTTGAGACAGAACCACAAATGACTATTATATTAATATGTATGTATGAAAAAAATCAGTGTCGAAATTTTAGTGAGGCAATTGCCTCACTTGCCTCAAGGTGTCAGTTACGGCCTTGGATTCATGAGAGTGGCAGCTATATACATATATATATATATTGTGTTTACTACTTTTAATAAATCCAATAGTGCTCGTGAAAGCATTAACATACAATTTTATATTTTGATAGTGATCTTTTAATATGCCGACTACCGATGTGCTGACATGAATTATCATTGATATGGTTATATTTATAAATTATATGTTTACAAATTGATAATTTTAAATACTAAGGCTTTTCTACCTCAGGCATAGATTACCTTAGCTGTATTTGGCAAAACTTTTAGAAATTTTGGTCCTCAATGCTCTTCAACTTCGTACTTTATTTGGCCTTTTAAACTGTTTTGGATTCGAGCGTCACTGATGAGTCTCTTGTAGACGAAACGCGCGTCTGGCGTATATACAAAATTTAGTCCTGGTATCTATGATGAGTTTATTTATTCTATTTACTTGAACTTAAGAAGGATCCCAAAAGTTCCGAACTATTTAAAGCTTTCAATCATTAATTGAAGCAGAGACATATATATGTGTATATATGTCTCTGATTGAAGGTGTACATATTTTTATGTTAGTTTTTACATTAATAAACGGTTTTAGGACAACCGTTTATTAATGTAAAAACTAACATAAACATATTTTTAAGGATTGTATACATTCTAATCTAGTTTGTTCCATGTTTTTAAACAGTAATAAATAAAAATAAGGGATTTTTTTTCACCGTGTGACACGGGTGCTCCGTTGCGGAGGAATTTACTTAGAGAAGAAGAATTGTTCGCTTAACTCCCCTCTATTTATTTCCCTTGCAAAACCGAAAGTATTACCAGTCAAAAATCATTCCTGAATAGTTGGCGTACATTTAAATCATCCTGATTTCTACTGTAATGAACAGAAAGAACTATGACTGTAATGACATAGATTGCACAGAAAATCAAGATCACCCAAAGGTATCATAATTTTTACGCGCCCAGTGGCAGTTTAAAATATATAATATAAAATCTTGACCAAACCGAAAGTAACTTTTTGTTTCTGGAAAATTTTTTCAAAAATAACAAGAACCATATAAACATGTAGGAGTATAGGGTATAGTGTTTACTTCAGATTAAAGGAGGCTCGGGGGTGTAAAACTTTCAGAAAACAATATAAAACATCGGGGATTTTTTATTGCAAATTCTAGGTATTACTTTTATAGTTGTTACTTTATAAGTTGTTACTTTATTTAACCATGTACATGTATACATGTTATATATGGTAGAAAAATCATTCCAAAAAATCAATTCGTTTTGACCCCAGATGACTTTTAAAATACCATTGAAAAAGCTCCAAATTATCTCCCTTTGATGCAAAAATGTCATTTTCTAG
This sequence comes from Mytilus edulis, assembly GCA_019925275.1. Classification (NCBI taxonomy): domain Eukaryota; kingdom Metazoa; phylum Mollusca; class Bivalvia; order Mytilida; family Mytilidae; genus Mytilus; species Mytilus edulis. The sequence continues at coordinate 18,040,239 of CM034358.1, forward strand.
CATTAAAATTGAAATATCTTTTTTGACTCATCAGTGACTGACCTAAATTTGTCATTTTTATTTTTAAATTAGCTGTACTTAAACTAAACTATTGTAAAATTTGATCCATTTCTGTAATATTTTTTTTATCATTTTGATATTAATTACCTTTATTTCTCCTATTACCATCATTATCATTACATTCAACAGAAAAAAAGTACCTATACAAAAATGTATGCAGATTGTGAGCGTAAATGAATGGTGACCCCATGTTTTGATTTATTTTTTGTTTCAGTACATGAACATGATGAAGTAAAAGTTAAAGGGGCACTAATATATAGCTGTCAAATTCATGGTCACCGATTTGACTCAAATTCTCATATTTGACTTATAACTATGTAAAACATTTATCCAAACTATCAAAAGTCTAAAATAAACAGTTTACAGAATATGGGGTGGATAATATATAGGTTCGTTTTGTGTGTATTTTAGTTCAGATGCCATCTAATTAACTATCGATTTGACCTCAGATGACCATACAAGCGATGTACATGTAAACATAGATAAAGATATGTATTTTTTGTCCATCTGATGAGTTAAGCCTTCTTCAACTGATTTGTATAGTTGGTTCTTATGTTGTACTGTTATACCACCATGACAACTGTCCCAGGTTAGGGGGAAGGTTGGGATCCCGCTAACATGTTTAACCCTACCACATTATTTATGTATGTGCCTGTCCCAAGTCAGAAGCCTGTAATTCAGTGGTTGTCTTTTGTTTATGTGTTACATATTTGTTTTTCGTTCATTTTGTTACTTAAATATGGCCGTAACGTTAGTTTTCTCGTTTGAATTGTTTTACATTGTCTTATCGGGACCTTTTATAGCTGATTATGCGGTATGGGCTTTGCTCATTGTTGAAGGCCGTGCGGTGACCTATAGTTGTTAATGTTTGTGTCATTTTGGTCTTTTGTGGATAGTTGTCTCATTGGCAATCATACCTACCACATCTTCTTTTTTTATATGAATAGATTGTGCAATTGGAATTTTATAGGTCTGTTTGATTTTATTTTATAGATTAAAAATAGATGTTTCTCATTTGTTTTTAACCGTATAAGAATGATTTTATGTGCATCAAATTAGTAATCAAATGATTTACCGTAGTTTCACTTTCATTGTTGACATTCTTTTTCTTTAAATAACCAGTACACGTACAATGCATGCGTTGTCAATCTCTAGCTAAGGGTTAAATAGAAGTTCACATGAATATGGATTTAAAGAGGTCGACTCATTTACTTGCAAGTGAATGACTAATTATCAATGTTTCTTAGCGTAATTTGACAAAATTGAACCTTTTTGGCTGCAAAAAGCGAATAGTTATTTCACTATTTCACTTTCAATATTCATGATATTGATTGAACAGAAAAAAATCAAACTTTAGATTTTTTTATATATCTCGTAGCTAGTGCCCCTTTAAAGTTCATTTATAGAAAAATATAGGCATATATCCTATAATATTAAGAAACAAAATTGATTTAGACCCTTAACAGGTATTTATGGTATAGTTTTTACTTCAGATTTAACAGGGATTTGTTTAACATGCACACACTGGTAAACAGGCTTTTACAATAGTAATGCAGTTTTCTAAATTTGGGATTAAATGACAATGAATGTAAAAAGTAAAGATTGTTTTTACCTTATGTATCAAGGATGTATAAAAAGGGGGTCTAATTGGGGGGTTCTGATCCTGGATCCTTCTTAATTACTGCTTTGTCAGATTCCAGTTATTTATCCTGCTTACACTATGTATGTAAGCTTAATGTAATTAGTTCTTTCGTCTTTACAAGCAACTTTGAATATGTCATACATTTGTCGCATTGTCATGGTTGTAGAGCTGTTGTTGTTCAAAATATAGAAACAGAAAATCATGCCACAATGTATGGTGTGCAGTCGAAAACAATAAAATGTGGTTGAAGCAAAAAACATATATATATATTATGACATACAAACCATATGACATGTATGACATGAGGATTCAATCCAGAATATCATACAAATATATTTACACAATTTATTTACAGGTCTGCAAGTGGTAATTTAATTATTTTCCCTTATAGCTCTGGCTCTTATAGTGTCAGTGCATATCACAATTTTCTGTATACTAATTCACATAATTGCTCTGTTTTTCTATCAAAAATAAATCTGAATTATGAGGTCTTAGTTTAGGACAATCCATAATCAATTGTGTCTAAAAGTATCTAGATATTTCAACGCCCTTTAGGTTCAGGCATCAACCGTTCATTTTTTAGCTACCATGAATGTCAAATTATTTTAAATTTTACCATGATATGTCAAAGAATCCTTATCATGATTCATCAGAGGTCTCAAATGACCATTCTAATATGACATCCTTATTACGCTTTGTAAACAAAGCCGTGTTCTAATGAGCATAAAAAATATGTTTGACACATGCACACAAACTTTCTGTGTATATTAACGTTATTTCCATCGCTATCCTTTAAAATGTATACATTTAAGCAGCTAGCATAAATTTTTATTATATAATTTTATAAAACAACATATATTTACTCTGCTCATAGTTTTTAAACTTATCAAATATGAAATGTAATGCACAAACTCCTCGGGGAGGAAACGGGAAAAGCCAAGCATTTTTACGGTATTTTCGTACGCTTCGACCAATAAAAATACTGTATTTGTCCTATTAGATTCGAAATAATTCCTTCGTGTCATGCTCTATGCTCATTATACGACCGCAAAATTTGAAAATTTTTTCTTCGTATATATTGCTATCAAGTTGGCGTCGTCGTTGTCCGAATACTTTTAGTTTTCGCACTCTAACTTAAGTAAAGGTGAATAAAAATCTATGAAATTTTAACACAAGGTTTATGACCACAAAAGGAAGGTTAGGATTGATTTTGGGAGTTTTGGTCACAACAGTTTAGGAATTAGGGGCCAAAAAGGGACCCAAATAAGCATTTTTCTTGGTTTTTTGCACCATAACTTTAGTATAAGTAAATAGAAATCTATGAAATTTAAACACAAGGTTTATGACCATAAAAGGAAGGTTGGTATTGATTTTGGGAGTTTTGATCCCAACAGTTTAGGAATAAAGGGCCCAAAGGGTCCAAAATTAAACTTTGTTTGATTTCATCAAAAATTGAATTATAAATTGGGGTTCTTTGATATGCCAAATCTAACTGTATATGTAGATTCTTAATTTTTGGTCCCATTTTCAAATTGGTCTACATTAAGGTCCAAAGGGTCCAAAATTAAACTTAGTTTGATTTTAACAAAAATTGAATCCTTGGGGTTCTTTGATATGCTGAATCTAAAAATGTACTTAGATTTTTTATTATTGGCCCAGTTTTCAAGTTGGTCCAAATCGGGGTCCAAAATTAAACTTTGTTTGATTTCATCAAAAATTGAATAATTGGGGTTCTTTGATATGCCAAATCTAACTGTGTATGTAGATTCTTTATTTTTGGTCCCGTTTTAAAATTGGTCTACATTAAAGTCCAAAGGGTCCAAAATTAAACTAAGTTCGATTTTAACAAAAAATGAATTCTTGGGCCTCTTTGATATGCTGAATCTAAACATGTACTTAGATTTTTGATTATGGGCCCAGTTTTCAAGTTGGTCCAAATCAGGATCCAAAATTATTATATTTAGTATTGTGCAATAGCAAGAAATTTTCAATTGCACAGTATTCAGCAATAGCAAGAAATCTTCAATTGCACACTATTGTGCAATAGCAAGAAATCTTCAATTGCACAGTATTGTGCAATAGCAAATATTTTCAATTGCACAGTATTGCACAATAGCAAGAAATATCTAATTGCACAATATTGTGCAATAGCAAGAAATTTCAATTGGAGTTATCTTTCTTTGTCCAGAATAGTAGTTGAATAAACTTAAATCATTGTTTTATACAATATACAATGTATATTCACTTTTACTACCAACTGATAGATTAAAACAATCTTTACCATTCAGTAATAACACGCACTTTTTTACATTTTAATATTTTATGATGTATTTAAATGAGTAGTTATTGTTGCAAACTTCATTAGAAATTTGAATTGAGATCAGTTTTGAAATAAGGGAAAGGGGGATGTGAAAAAAAAATTGGGGGGTCAATTTTTTTCATTTCAGATTTTATAAATAAAAAGAAAATTTCTTCAAACATTTTTTTGAGAGGATTAATATTGCACAGCATAGTGAATTGCTCAAAGGCAAACATTTTTTTTAAGTTCATTAGACCACATTCATTCTGCATGTTCTGTGTCAGAAACCTATGCTGTGTCAACTATTTAATCACAATCCAAATTTAGAGCTGAATCCAGCTTGAATGTTGTGTCCATACTTGCCCCAACCTTTCAGGGTTCAACCTCTGCGGTAGTATAAAGCTGCGCCCTGCGGAGCATCTGGTTTTAACATGAGTAGGCATTGTATTTGACCACATTTCACACCTCGCTAACGCTCAGTGTAAAATATCGACAAATATAATGCCTACCCATGTTAAAATGAGCATAGAGCATGACACGAAGGAATTATTTCTTAATCTTTCCCATCATTTTATTATCATGCACCAAAATTACCTTAAAGTCATTCAGCAAGAAATTTTAACTTTATTCATATGAAGGTACCCTCATTACCATCTTTCTTCTATAGAGGTATAAAGGAGTATGTTCGATAAGGTCGTAAAATGGCCCCCATTTTTAGCGTAAATTTCAAATTCCGATTTATCGACCAATATCAAGATAAATTATAGCTTATACAAATGTTATACATTGACTAGCTAGGATATAAACCATTTCGTTGAATATTTTACGTTTCTGCGTTTCATAATGACTTTCAACTTCAATGTTTTGGCCTAGAGCTGTCAGCCATTAAGTTCATAATAATATATACATTGACTTAAACTTGATCAATGCAATGAGCCGATGCATAATAAATTAAATATGAAACCCCTTGCAGCTTGTAAAGAAATGTATTTAAATACTTTTATAATATTTTTTTAATCCATCATACATTTTATTGAATTACTTTTAAAATGTAAGATTTTGAATTCGCTGAAGCGTATTGCTCTACACCTGAAGTCTCTGTATATATATCCTATATATTGATCACTACCAAGATGCATGCATCTGGAATGATTATCCAGTTTGTTTTGAAATTTCATATACTTTTTAGAGCATGGTAATTCTAAATCATTTTTGGAATATTAAAAATTAATAATAAATAAATAACCATTTTAATGTGAAAAAAAGAAAATTTATTAGGCCAATTATAATTTCAGTGATTAATGGAGTGCTAGAAATACACAAATGACATATGACATATACAAATCTGGTACCTTATTTCAGGTATCATGAGTATGCTCATTCTTATAAAATGGATTATGGAACTGCATATAAGCCCTGCATTTTTATTTTGACTAACAAAATTAAAAGCCTATATCATAGGAAAGAAATAATACGTACATTGTATATGACTTTATGCCTTTTCTCCTTACTTATTTGGAGGGTTGCAGGACCTTTTTCAGGCAGGATCAGGTGTTTGTACGCTCCCATTTACCCCCCTCTAATTTGGACTAAATTTTGCAAAATTTTGTTTAGAAACATAAGGAAAATGTCTGAATTTTGATCTTCGATCAGACTTAGTAGTTGGAAAACATTTTTGTGCAGACTGAAATTTATCACAGAAATCGTTTTTTTTTTGGTTTTGTGAAAGTATAGGCTGCAAACATACTATTTCTATTTCCCCAGACTTTTTAATTTAAATAAGTTAGTAATCAAATTGTCCAAAATCTAGTCATACAGACAGCGGTAATAATGCTTTAATATGGGCTTTGCTAGGAATGTCAGTTTTCCTATCGAAGGTCTGCGAGTGAGTGGCTTTCTCCAAAAAATAAATGGGCACTATGAAATAGCCTAATTGCGGTGCTTAAAAGTGGCGTTAAAACACAAAATATCAAAATCCAAACCTATAATTCTGTAAAGCCCATCCGGATCCTTATACTATAGAGTACAAACAATAAACAAAGTGTCAACAATTACATCACAGCAATTAAATCCTTCCCACTCATAATAATACATGTACTCTTTGTAGGTCATTGTAAACTAAGTACAGGTTTGTCATATTTTATTTCATTGATAATAAACATTAAGTTTATTGAAATCAATGTAATCGGCCATAATATATATTAAGAGAAATCACTTAAATTGGACTCAACTTAAAACATTCATTTTGCAGACTAATCATTAAATGTAGCGATAGGACTATTTGTACTCTATAACAAAACAGCATTAGAAGTTTATCTCAGCTACCCAGGCCTTTGGTTAAGTCTTTTATGTTTTTTAAATCTTAGTTCATTTAAAAATGTTAAATGTATTGGAGTTTAGTATGACCTCCATTTTCACTGAACTACATAGTCATGGTAGTACACATTCTTAAGGGACCAGCTGTACCCCTCCTTATGGTGCTGAATTTTCTTTGCTGTGATATAGACCGACCAGTGGCATACCCGTAGCCAGGGGGTTCGGACGAGACTAAGCGATCCTACTTTCCGTCGTCGGCGGCGGCGTCAACAAATATTCACTCTGTGGTTAAAATTTTTGAAATTTTAATAACTTTCTTAAACTATACTGGATTTCTATTAAACTTGGACAAAAGCTTGTTTATGATCATAAGATAGTATCCAGAAGTAAATTTGTAAAAATAAAATTCTATATTTTCCGTATTTTACTTATAAATGGACTTAGTTTTTTCTGCGGGGAAACATTACATTCACTCTGTGGTTAAAGTTTTTAGAATTTTAATAACTTTCTTAAACTATCCTTGGTTTGTACCAAACTTGGACAGAAGCTTGTTTATGATCATAAGATAGTATCCAGAAGTAAATTTTGTAAAAAAATAAATCCATTTTTTCCGTATTTTACTTTTAAATGGACTTAGTTTTTTCTGCAGGGAAACATTACATTTACTCTGTGGTTAAAGTTTTTAAAATTTTAATAACTTTCTTAAACTATCCAAACTTGGACAAAAGCTTATTTATGATCATAAGATAGTATCCAGAAGGAAATTTTGTAAAAAGATAACTCCATTTTTTCTGTATTTTACTTTTAAAGGGACTTAGATTTTCTTCCAGTTAACATTACATACAGTCTGCAGTTTAGGTTTTCAAAACATTAATTATATTCATTTATAACTATCCTACATTTTACCAAACTTGGACAGATGCTTCTTACAATCGAAAGGAATATTTTTATTGATTTTTTTCCCTCCTTTTTGTTGAGCCTGCGATTTACAGCAAAAGTAGGCGAGACACTGGGTTCCGCGGAACCCTTACAATTTTTTTTAAATTTGTCAAAACAATTCATGTTTTCTTATATATGTACTTTTCATGAAATAGGTGGTATGATTACATGACTGAAGCTGAAACAAAAAAGAAATGTTCTTTGAAATTCCCCACATAACTCCTCTTTTTCATTAACCACTGCACTTTATCATGTTTATTGAAAATTCATATATTTGGTTTTAAATAGCATTAAGGTCATGGTTCACTGATGATTAAAATCCTAGATCTAATCATCTATACTTGTTTGAAAAAATTTATGTAATAAATCACAGGCAAGAAAAAAATAAAACTTTAAATGATCAGGAGAGAAAAATAAAATCTCATAAAATTGATAAAAGGAAGATTTAATTTGAAAGGTATATCTTCATATTGATAACTTATTCAGGATATGATTGCAAAGGAAGATTTTAAATTAAAGATGATGTTTGCATATGTATTCTAAATGTTTATGTTTGGAAAATTTATTTTCAACATGTGCTCGTGAAATGTCACTTTTTTAAGAATTTAAAGGAGTTATGTAAAATACAACGAAGATTTAGTGATGTAAAAATTTAGATTTGATAAACTTGAAAAGTTTAAATAGAGATGAATTTGATTTGCACAGGTGAGTTTAATTTTTTCTTTATTTTTTGCTTTTGTACGTCATGTACATGTAATTGTGCAGTAGTTTTTGCGTCAATGAGCATGCATTCACCTAACTAAATACATTTTGTGGTTTTTAATAAGGAAAGGCTCAAACTGTCTTTAAATAAATTAAGAAACAATTCACATCTTTTCAAAGTACTTTTTACATTCTCTATAATATGTGAGGGTCAAGTAATTCATGTACTACTTCTAATGCTATTTTTTGCTCAGAAAATAAATTTTACTCAGGGCTTACAAGTTATTTTTTTATTTATTTTTACCTTTTTTATAGTTATCTAATGTCAAGAAGACCCCTGTTGTGATGTTGTTCTTTGAAAGAGAGGGATAATCCTGGTTTCTTATTGAAAATTTTCCAAACAATAATAATCACTTGAATGAGTGATTTAAAAATATATTTCTTATCACTGGTAGAAGTGATTTTTAAAAAGTAATGAAAGGGAATTAACTCTTGTTTTGTTGAAAAATCACTTGAGAAAGTGATTTTAAAAATCACTTGTTCAAGTAACTCCCCTGACTGAAACTATGAACTTTATAAATGGGGCCAAATATGACCCTTACCGAACTTACTCCTTTGTCCCTCTATAGACAAGATGGAGGGATATCTGTAACATAAAATATTGTCCCCCATGAAATAATGTTTGTCAGACGATATTTTGTTATGAAATTGTGTCCTCTTCCATGAAGATTCATCACCTCCTTTTGACAGTATTTTAATTTTGAAGTTTTGTCCATGACAATATTGCACTATGAAATATTGTCCACAGACAACATTTTTATGTGAAATTTTGCCCGACAGACAATATTTCATTGGGGACAATATATTGACTGTATTATTGTAGTTATTCATGTATGTGCCTGTCCCAAGTCAGGAGCCTGTAATTCGGTGGTTGTCGTTTGTTTATGTGTTACATATTTGTTTCTCAATCATTTTTTTACATAAATAAGGCCGTTAGTTTTCGCGTTTGAATTGTTTTACAATGTCTCATCGGGGCCTTTTATATCTGACTTTGCAGTATTGGCTTTGCTCACTGTTGAAGGCCGAAGGTGACCTATAGTTGTCAATGTTTGTGTCATTTTGGTCTTTTGTGGATAGTTGTCTCATTGGCAATCATACCACATCTTTTTCATATGTAAAATACTGTCCATAAAAATATTTCTTTATCAAATTATTTAAAAAAAGTGAAAACAGCACACTTGAGCATGCAGAATGCACATTTTTAGATTTATAACTGAAATCATTTTGTAAAGCAAGTACTTTTTATTTATTTTGATAGAAGCTGTATTCAAATTTGCATAGATACTTTTAAATAAATTGTTAATAGGTTTAGGAATTGCATACTGTAGAGATATATATATATTGTAGTGACAATCCAAACTTGAATGTAATAATACTAAAAATATTTGAATATACTAGATTGGCAGATTCGGGAATTAATGGTGTCTTTTCTAATAGTTCATTAATTTTTCAGTTATTTTTAGATATTTTTTTAAAAGAAAAGGTCTGGTACTACCAACATTTTTACCAAGGATGCCTATTATGATTAGATAGATTGGAACTATAAGTATGACAGAACCAACAGAACCAGGGCCACTAAAACGGGCAATACCACCTGATTTACAGGGACAAGTAGACAACATACTGACAAAAGTACAAAAAACTACAGGTACATGTATACAACAGATTTTGTGTTTTATTGTTTAATCATTTTATAAATTTCATCATGATTTTTTAATGACCATGTTTGCTTGGAAAATGTGACATATTTATGTCATGATGTGAACATATTGTACTTATTATGAATGAATACACACTATCATTATTTAAAAAAACAGTATATCTAATGAATTTTACTGAATTCAAATATATGTGAATCTGTTTTTTACCCCATACTACACATTAGAACAGACGGAGTCACCCTCATCCACCCCCTTAAAAAAAAAATAACCCAAATAATTCAAATATTCTCATTTTTCATTTTCTTTATTATTATGAGGCTGACTTCATGCAGGAACTTTTTAGGAAGAAAGATAAGAAGTTAGCAATATCCTTTAACTCTACTTTCCGCTATATAGATGATGTTCTTTCACTAAACAATTCAAAATTTGGTGACTATGTGGATCGCATCTATCCCATCGAATTGGAGATAAAGGATACTACAGATACAGTTAAGTCGGCTTCATATCTTGACTTACATCTAGAAATTGACAATGAGGGTCGGTTGAAGACAAAACTTTACGACAAAAGAGATGATTTCAGCTTTCCAATTGTGAACTTTCCATTTCTAAGTAGCAACATTCCAGCAGCACCTGCATACGGGGTATATATCTCCCAATTGATACAATATTCCCGTGCTTGCATTTCCTATCATGATTTTCTTGATAGAGGGTTACTGCTAACAAGGAAGCTATTAAACCAAGAGTTCCAAATGGTGAAGTTGAAATCATCCCTTTGTAAATTTTACGGACGCCATCACGAGTTGGTTAACCGTTATGGAATAACCGTTTCACAAATGATATCGGATATGTTCCTTAGGTCGTAACTACAATCCCCTTCCCTTTCATGAATTTGACCTACCGAATTAGACTTTTTACCGGATTTGTAATCACATAAGCAACATGAAGGGTGCCGCATGTGGAGCAGGATCTGCTTACCCTTCCGGAGCACCTGAGATCACCCCTAGTTTTTGGTGGGGTTCGTGTTGTTTATTCTTAAGTTTTCTTTGTTGTGTCATGTGTACTATTGTTTTCTGTTTGTCTTTTTCATTTTTAGCCATGGCGTTGTCAGTCTGTTTTAGATTTACGAGTTTGACTGTCCCTTTGGTATCTTTGGTCCCTCTTTTATATGCTTTCATCCAAAAAGAAATTGTAGCTTGTATCACAGCAATAAGGTGTTTATTTTATTCATATCAATTTTATTTCAGCTATAAACGCATAACCAAAAAAATAATAGACTATATTGTCAATGGAGATAACTATCGAAATGCTATGAAAAAAGATTCATTTTGCGATAATTAGACATTTTAGTAAAAGAAAATTATATGAAATGTCTTAAATCATCAATTAGTATATATGACTTTAAAAGATTTTTGAAGGTATCGATGTTAAACAAATTATCCAACAACATCATCGTTGATTCATATTAACCAAAAGTTAACCTTAATAATAACACTTTTACACTTTTGTTTGATACAGAGTTACTTCCCTTTAAAAGTCGCTTGTGTTTTTGTAGACAATGTCGGACACGAAAACTTGTGAAACATGTTAACTTTGCGAAACACTTTAACTTTAATCGAAAAGTGCTTAAGCATGTAGAAATGATGAATTTTCAAGTAAAATTTACGTACAGAAAGCTGAATATTAATATAGATTCTTACATTGATACCAGTGGATTATCGGATTTATCCAATCAAGATAGTTAAATGATCAATTTTAAAGTCCGAGTTACCTTGTCGAGGACTTTAAAATTTATATATAATTTAAGTATCAAGATTGGATAAATCCCATAATCCACGAATAAGTTTGTAAGAATCTGTTTCTCTAATGATTAAAAAGACATTTTCTTTGTTGTTAACCAAAAATCCCCTTCGAGTGCCTTTCACATTGCACGAAGTTGTCAATTTCATTAACACCTGTTATCAAATTATGATGCATCAGTTAGCTAAAAAGGTCATGACCCTTAAAATCATCCAATGATCTTTTGAGATCACCAGCAACCACACATTGATTAAATTTTTTTTATACAATGAGTTCGGAAAGGGATAAATTTCCATAGAATTAGAGAAATATTTTACGAAAACTTCTACTCGGTTCATGTTGTTTAAACCGTTTAAGTTTAGACGTTATAATACCTGAAGGTCATTATATTTTTGGCACAGTTCAGTCGAAAAAATAAAAAGTTGCCATAGATAAGGATTCTAACTAAACTGCCCTAGACTTGGTATGGCTTGATATCATATTTACCAAGGCCATTAAAACGGACAATATCACCTGATGTACAGAGTCAAGTAGATGACTCACAGACAAAGGTACCAAGAAGTGCAGGTATAATTCCTGAATTTACAGCATTATCCCCATTCATTCCGCCAAAGATATTGCAATATAAAAATAGGATATATATGTAGTATTATAACAAATGAAAAAACTATCCAAAAGGAGTACCAATAAAGAAAAGATGCAATCACCTACAGGTAATCATACTGCTTTCAACAATGACTCTGACATGTCTGAGCAAGTGCTTTACTCAATAGTCAGCTTTTAATTATAAGAAGGCCCTAACATTTTAAAATATGAAACAATTTCAAATTAATGTCGTAATGCCTGTACCAAGTAAGGAATATGACTGTTTTCAACGTACTGTAAATTCAGAAATTATTGCGGGCATTTATTATTGCGATTTTGTCATTTTAGACTTAAATGCAATTTTAATTTTTACAATTTTGAGAAAAATCCTGCTAAATTTATAGAAAATATTTCAAAATGCGAGTTTAAATTATTGCATTTACAACTCAGTCGCATTTTTCGCAATAATAAAAACCTCGCATTAATTTCTGAATTTACAGTATTTGATGAGTTTGAGGTTTTGATTTTACAATTTGACGACTTTCGGCTTTTAAATTTTTCACTCAATGATGGTTGGTTTCATGAATAAATAACTTCGAGTTTACAGAATCTTCACATAGATAAACAATCAACTATAGCACGTGGGACATCTTATTAAGAGGTTAATTGATAAGGCTATTTTTTGTATTTTCCATTTGTTAATTTTCCATTTCCTTAACAGTTGTTAAATGATTTAGAGAATTTATATTTGTTCTTTATGAATAAGGTTTTACAATTTACGTTTTAGTGCCAGTTTGCTTACATTCTTTTATATTTATGATTATTTGCCCCTCGACTTGCGAAGTAATAACGAGAGGTCTATTAATTACGGGCAAATCATACGGGAAAATATTGACAAATCATATAAGGGAGGTCAACATTCAATTGCAGGATATTAATGAAAATTTAATCATATAAAGGATGTTTTATACTTGTTTCATAGTAAAACTAAGTCATTCAAGTATATAAAACATAATCAACTTTTCTTTAATTTAAAGTTGCATATGACTTTAAAAACCAACAGCCTGATTTATGACAAAACAATAAACGAAAACAAATTGACAGACCACAAGCACTGAAATGTAGACTACTGACAAGCAGTGTTTTTGTGAACCTTTTTGATTTTAATATCTGTATGTACATAGAAATGGAAATTGTAAAGGATTTTAATAACTTAAGATACATGTATACTGAATTGGTCCTGGTCCTTAATTATTGATTTTAATGTAAAACCAAAGTAGGGATCAACGATAATACTATGCTATAAATTAAAAGGAATAAAACAACTTTTATTATAACAATATAAAAGCAGAAATTTCTCTTACAAGAAAACCATCCAAGCCATCTGTAAAAGTCTTATATAATCTTTGCATGCTTTGCAGGCGTATATTTTGGTCTGACAAGTTCATTGTCAAGGTTGTAAGGTGTACAGGTTCGTCTGATATGTGGTCTGACAAGTTTATTGTCAAGGTTGTAAGGTGTACAGGTTCTTCTGATATGTGGTCTGACAAGTTCATTCGTCAAGGTTGTGAGGTGTACACGTTGGTCTGACAAGATCATTTGTCAAGTATGTAAGGTGTACATGTTAGTCTGACAAGTTCGTTCGTCAAGGTTGTAAAAGAGGGACAAAAGGAACCAAAGGTACAGTCAAACTCATAAATCAAAAACAAACTGTCCCCGCCATGGCTGAAAATGAAAAAGACAAACAGACAACCAATAGTACACATGACACAACATAGAAAACTAAAGAATAAGCAACACGAACCCCACTAAAAATTAGGGGTGATATCAGATGCTCTGTAAGGGTAAGCAGATCCTGCTCTACATGTGGCACCCGTCGTGTTGCTTATGAGATAACAAATAAATAGTCTAATTCGGTAGGTCTCATTTATGAAAGGGAAGGGAATTGTAGTTACAATGTTAGAAACATATCCGATATCATTTGTGAAACAGTTATTCCATATCGGTCAACCAACTCGTAAGATAAACTAGTAAGATATCCAACAACTTGTAAGGTGTGCATGTTGGTCTGACAAGTTCATCTGTCAAGGTTGTAAGGTGTGCATGTTTATCTGACAAGTTCATATGTCAAGGTTGTAAGGTGTTCATGTTCGTCTGACAAGATCATTTTTCCAGGTTTTAAGGTGTACATGTTAGTCTGACAAGTTCATCTGTAAAGGCTGTAAGGTGTACATGTTTATCTGACAAGTTCATCTGTCAAGGTTGTAAGGTGTGCATGTTTATCTGACAAGTTCATCTGTTAAGGCTGTAAGGTGTACATGTTTATCTGACAAGTTCATCTGTCAAGGTTGTAAGGTGTGCATGTTTATCTGACAAGTTGATACGTCAAGGTTGTAAGGTAATCATGTTTATCTGACAATATCATTTGTCCAGGTGGTAAGGCTTACATGTTAGTCTGACAAGTTCATCTGTCAAGGTTGTAAGGTGTTCATGTTTATCTGTCAAGATCATTTGTCAAGGTTGTAAGGTGTTCATGTTTATCTAACAAGATCATTTGTCAAGGCTGTAAGGTGTACATGTTTATCTGACAAGATCATTTGTCAAGGTTGTAAGGTGTTCATGTTTATGTGACAAGTTCATCTGTAAAGGTTGTAAGGTGTTCATGTTTATGTGACAAGTTCATCTGTAAAGGTTGTAAGGTGTTCATGTTTATCTGACAAGATCATTTGTCAAGGCTGTAAGGTGTACATGCTTATCTGACAAGATCATTTGTCAAGGCTGTAAGGTGTACATGTTTATCTGACAAGACATTTGTCAAGGTTGTAAGGTGTTCATGTTTATGTGACAAGTTCATCTGTAAAGGTTGTAAGGTGTTCATGTTTATGTGACAAGTTCATCTGTAAAGGTTGTAAGGTGTTCATGTTTATCTGACTAGTTCATCTGTAAAGGTTGTAAGGTGTTCATGTTTATCTGACAAGTTCATCTGTAAAGGTTGTGAGGTGTTCATGTTTATCTGACTAGTTCATTTGTCAAGGTTTTAAGGTGTTCATGTTTATCTGACAAGTTCATCTGTAAAGGTTGTAAGGTGTGCATGTTTATCTGACAAGTTCATTTGTCAAGGTTGTAAGGTGTACACATTGGTCTGACAAGTTTATTCATCAAGGTTGTAAGGTGTGAATGTTTATCTGACAAGTTTATTCGTCAAGGTTGTAAGGTGTTCACGTTGGTCTGACAATTTAATTTTAGCTCACCTGGCCCGAAATGTTAGCTTTTACAAAAATCTTCTCCTCTGAAACCACTGGGCCAAATTAAACCAAACTTGGCCACAATCATCTTTAGGGTAAAAAATGTGTGGCGTGACCCGGTCAACCAACCAAGATGGCGTCACGGCTAAAAATAGAACATAGGGGTAAAATGCAGTTTTTGGCTTATAACTCAAAAACCAAAGCATAAAGAGCAAATCTGACAAGGGGTATACTGTTTATCAGGTCAAGATCTATCTGCCCTGAAATTTTCAGATGAATCGGACAACCCGTTGTTGGGTTGCTACCCCTGAATTGGTAATTTTAAGGAAATTTTGCTGTTTTTGGTTATTATCTTGAATATTATTATAGATAGAGATAAACTGTAAACAGCAATAATGTTCAGCAAAGTAAGATAAACAAACCAGTCAACATGACCGAAATGGTCAGTTGACCCCTTTAGGAGTTATTGCCCTTTATAGTAAATTTTTAACCATTTCTCGTAAATTTTAGTTATCTTTTACAAAAATCTTCTCCTCTGAAACTACTGGACCAAATTAATCCAAACTTGGCAACAATCATCTTTAGGGTATCTTGTTTAAAAAATGTGTGGCGTGACCTGGTCAACTAACCAAGATGGCTACCACGGCTAAAAATAGAACATAGGGATAAAATGCAGTTTTTGGCTTATAACTCAAAAACCAAAGCATTTAGAGCAAATCTGACAAGGGGTATAAATGTTTATCAGGTCAAGATCTATCTGCCATTCAATTTTCAGATGAATCAGACAACCCGTTGTTGGGTTGCTGCCCCTGAATTGGTAATTTAAAGGAAATTTCGCTATTTTTTGTTATTATCTTGAATATTATTAGCTCACCTGGCCCAAAGGGCCAAGTGAGCTTTTCTCATCACTTGGCGTCCAACGTCCGGCGTCCGTCGTCTGGCGTCCGTCGTCCGTCGTCCGTCGTCCGTCGTTGTCGTCGTCAGGCGTTAGCTTTTACAAAAATCTTCTCCTCTGAAACTACTGGGCCAAATCAAACCAAACTTGGCTACAATCATTATTAGGGTATCTAGTTTAAAAAAATGTGTGGAGTGATCCGGTCATCCAACCAAGATGGCTGCCACGGCTAAAAATAGAACATAGGGGTAAAATGCAGTTTTTGGCTTATAACTCAAAAACCAAAGCATTTAGAGGAAATCTGACATGGAATAAAAATGTTTATCAGGTCAAGATCTATCTGCCCTGAAATTTTCAGATGAATCGGTTAACCTGTTGTTGGGTTGCTGCCCCTGAATTGGTAATTTTGAGGAAATTTTGCTGTTTTTGGTTATTATCTTGAATATTATTATAGATAGAGATAAACTGTAAACAGTAATAATGTTCAACAAAGTTAGATTTACAAATAAGTCAACATGACCGAAATGGTCAGTTGACCCCTATAGGAGTTATTGCCCTTTATAGTCAATTTTTAACCATTTTTCATAAATCTAAGTAATCTTTTACAAAAATCTTCTCCTCTGAAACTACTAAGCCAAATTATTCCAAACTTGGCCACAATCATCTTTGGGTATCTAGTTTAAAAAATGTGTGGCGTGACCCGGTCAACCAACCAAGATGGCCGCCACAGCTAAAAATAGAACATAGGGGTAAAATGCAGTTTTTGGCTTATAACTCAAAAACCAAAGCATTTTGAGGAAATTTGACATGAAATAAAAATGTTTATCAGGTCAATATCTATCTGCCCTGAAATTTTCAGATGAATTGGACAATCGGTTGTTGGCTTGCTGCCCTCCAATTGGTAATTTTTAAAGAAATTTTGCCGTTTTTGGTTATTATCTTGAATACTATTATAGATAGAGATAAACTGTAAACGGCAATAATGTTCAGCAAAGTAAGATCTACAAATAAGTCAACATGACCTAAATGGTCAATTGACCCCTTAAGGAGTTATTGCCCTTTATAGTCAATTTTTAACAATTTTCATTAATTCAGTAAATTTATGTAAATTTTTACCAAATATTTTTCTCTGTTACTAATGGGCAAGGTTCATTATAGATATAATTGTAAGAAGCAAGAACGTTCAGTAAAGTAAGAACTTCAAACACATCACCATCACCAAAATACAATTTTGTCATGAATCCATTTGTGTCCTTTGTTTAATATGCACATAGACCAAGGTGAGCGACAAAGGGTCTTTAGAGCCTCTAGTTATAGATAGATTTAAACTGTAAACAGCAATAATGTTCAGCAAAGTAAGATTTACAAATAAGTCAACATGACCGAAATGGTCAATTGACCCCCTAAGGAGTTATTGTCCTTTATAGTAAATTTTTAACAATTTTCATAAATTTTTATTAACATTTCCACTGATACTGCTGGGCCAAGTTCATTATAGATAGAGATAATTGTAAGCACCAAGACTGTTTAGTAAAGTAAGATTTACAAACACATCACCTCACCAAAACACAATTTTGTCATGAATCCATCTTTGTCCTTTGTTTAATATTCACATATACCAAGGTGAGCGACACAGGCTCTTTAGAGCCTCTAGTTCAAGGTTGTTAGGTGTACAGGTTAGTCTGACAATTTAATTTGTCAAGGTTGTAAGGTGTACAGTTTGGTCTTACAAGTTCATTTGTCCAGGTGGTAAAGTGTACATGTAAGCCTGACAAGTTCATCTGTAAAGGCTGTAAGGTGTACACGTTTATCTGACAAGTTCATCTGTCAAGGTTGTAAGGTGTGCATGTTTATCTGACAAGTTGATACGTCAAGGTTGTAAGGTGTTCATGTTTATCTGACAAGATCATTTGTCCAGGTGGTAAGGCTTACATGTTAGTCTGACAAGTTCATCTTTTAAGGCTGTAAGGTGTACATGTTTATCTGACAAGTTCATTTGTCCAGGTGGTAAGGTGTACATGTTTATCTGACAAGATCATTTGTCAAGGTTGTAAGGTGTTCATGTTTATGTGACAAGATCATCTGTAAAGGTTGTAAGGTGTTCATGTTTATGTGACAAGTTCATCTGTAAAGGTTGTAAGGTGTTCATGTTTATCTGACTAGTTCATCTGTAAAGGTTGTAAGGTGTTCATGTTTATCTGACAAGTTCAGCTGTAAAGGTTGTGAGGTGTTCATGTTTATCTGACTAGTTCATTTGTCAAGGTTTTAAGGTGTTCATGTTTATCTGACAAGTTCATCTGTAAAGGTTGTAAGGTGTGCATGTTTATCTGACAAGTTGATACGTCAAGGTTGTAAGGTGTTCATGTTTATCTGACAAGATCATTTGTCAAGGTTGTAAGGTGTACACGTTGGTCTGACAATTTTATTGTTCAAGGTTGTAAGGTGTTCACGTTGGTCTGACAATTTAATTTTTAGCTCACCTGGCTCGAAGGGCCAAGTGAGCTTTTCCCATCACTTGGTGTCCGGCGTCAGGCGGCTTAGTCCGGCGTCGTCGTTAGCTTTTACAAAAATCTTCTCCTCTGAAACCACTGGGCCAAATTAAACCAAACTTGGCCACAATCATCATTGGGGTATCTAGTTTAAAAAAGGTGTGGCGTGACCTGGTCAACCAACCAAGATGGCCTCCACGGCTAAAAATAGAACATAGGGGTAAAATGCAGTTTTTGGCTTATAACTCAAAAACCAAAGCATTAAGAGCAAATCTGACGAGGAATATAATTGTTTATCAGGTCAAGATCTATCTGCCCTGAAATTTTCAGATGAATCGGACAACCCGTTGTTGGGTTGCTGCCCCTGAATTGGTAATTTTAAGGAAATTTTGCTGTTTTTGGTTATTATCTTGAATATTATTATAGATAGAGATAAACTGTAAACAGCAATAATGTTCAGCAAAGTAAGTTTAACAAACCAGTCAACATGACCGAAATGGTCAGTTGACTCCTTTAGGAGTTATTGCCCTTTATAGTCAATTTTTAACCATTTCTCGTAAATTTTAGTTATCTTTTACAAAAATCTTCTCCTCTGAAACTACTCGACCAAATTAATCCAAACTCAGCAACAATCATCTTTAGGGTATCTTGTTTAAAAAATGTGTGGCGTGACCCGGTCAACTAACCAAGATGGCCACCACGGCTAAAAATAGAACATAGGGATAAAATGCAGTTTTTGGCTTATAACTCAGAAAACAAAGCATTTAGAGCAAATCTGACAAGGAATATAAATGTTTATCAGGTCAAGATCTATCTGCCATTCAATTTTCAGATGAATCAGACAACCCGTTGTTGGGTTGCTGCCCCTGAATTGGTAATTTTAAGGACATTTCGCTGTTTTTTGTTATTATCTTGAATATTATTATAGATAGATTTAAACTTTAAACAGCAATAATGTTCAGCAAGATTTACAAATAAGTCAACATGACCGAAATGGTCGATTGACCCCCTAAGGAGTTATTGTCCTTTATAGTAAATTTTTAACAATTTTCATAAATTTTTATTAACATTTCCACTGATACTACTGGGCCAAGTTCATTATAGATAGAGATAATTGTAAGCACCAAGACTGTTTAGTAAAGTAAGATTTACAAACACATCACCATCACCAAAACAAAATTTTGTCATGAATCCATCTGTGTCCTTTGTTTAATATTCACATATACCAAGGTGAGCGACACAGGCTCTTTAGAGCCTCTAGTTCAAGGTTGTTAGGTGTACAGGTTAGTCTGACAAGTTAATTTGTCAAGGTTGTAAGGTGTACAGTTTGGTCTGACAAGTTCATTTGTCCAGGTGGTAAAGTGTACATGTTAGTCTGACAAGTTCATCTGTAAAGGCTGTAAGGTGTACACGTTTATCTGACAAGTTCATCTGTCAAGGTTGTAAGGTGTGCATGTTTATCTGACAAGTTGATACGTCAAGGTTGTAAGGTGTTCATGTTTATCTGACAAGATCATTTGTCCAGGTGGTAAGGCTTACATGTTAGTCTGACAAGTTCATCTGTTAAGGCTGTAAGGTGTACATGTTTATCTGACAAGTTGATACGTCAAGGTTGTAAGGTGTTCATGTTTATGTGACAAGATCATCTGTAAAGGTTGTAAGGTGTTCATGTTTATGTGACAAGTTCATCTGTAAAGGTTGTTAGGTGTTCATGTTTATGTGACAAGTTCATCTGTAAAGGTTGTAAGGTGTTCATGTTTATCTGACAAGTTCATCTGTAAAGGTTGTGAGGTGTTCATGTTTATCTGACAAGTTCATTTGGCAAGGTTGTAAGGTGTACAGGTTAGTCTAACAAGTTAATTTGTCAAGGTTGTAAAGTGTACAGTTTGGTCTGACAAGTTCATTTGTCCAGGTGGTAAAGTGTACATGTTTATCTGACAAGTTCATCTGTAAAGGTTGTAAGGTGTGCATGTTTATCTGACAAGTTCATTTGTCAAGGTTTTTAGATGTGAATGTTTATCTGACAAGTTCATCTATAAAGGTTGTAATGTGTGCATGTTTATCTGACAAGTGCATTTGTCAAGGTTGTAAGGTGTGCATGTTTATCTGACAAGTTCATCTGTAAAGATTGTAAGGTGTGCATGTTTATCTGACAAGTTCACTTGTCAAGGTTGTTAGGTGTACAGGTTAGTCTAACAAGTTTAATTTGTCAAGGTTGTAAAGTGTACAGTTTGGTCTGACAAGTTCATTTGTCCAGGTGGTAAAGTGTACATGTTAGTCTGACAAGTTCATCTGTAAAGGCTGTAAGGTGTACACGTTTATCTGACAAGTTCATATGTCAAGGTTGTAAGGTGTGCATATTTATCTGACAAGTTCATTTGTCAAGGTTTTAAGGTGTGCATGTTTATCTGACAAGTTCATCTGTCAAGGTTGTAAGGTGTGCATGTTTATCTGACAAGTTCTTTTGTCAAGGTTGTAAGGTGTGCATGTTTATCTGACAAGTTCATCTGTAAAGGTTGTAAGGTGTGCATGTTTATCTGACAATTTAATTTGTCAAGGTTGTTAGGTGTACAGGTTAGTCTAACAAGTTAATTTGTCAAGTTTGTAAGGTGTACAGTTCGGTCTGACAAGTTCATTTGTCAAGGTGGTTAGGTGTACAGTTTGGTCTGACAATTTCATATGTCAAGGTTGTAAGGTGTGCATACAGATTAAGTTTGAATTTTGGTGTTGTCACTTCAAAAGGTTGTAAGATGTACGTACAGATTAAGTTTGAATTTTGGTGTTGTCACTTCAAAAGGTTGTAAGGTGTAAGTACAGATTAAGTTTGAATTTTGGTGTTGTCACTTCAAAAGGTTGTAAGGTGTACGTACAGATTAAGTTTGAATTTTGGTGTTGTCACTTCAAAAGGTTGTAAGGTGTACGTACAGATTATACTATAAGTTTGAATTTTGGTGTTGTCACTTCAAAAGGTTGTAAGGTGTACGAGATTAAGTTTGAATTTTGGTGTTGTCACTTCAAAAGGTTGTAAGGTGTACGTACAGATTAAGTTTGAATTTTGGTGTTGTCACTTCAAAGGTTGTAAGGAGGTAACGTACAGATTAAGTTTGAATTTTGGTGTTGTCACTTCAAAAGGTTGTAAGGTGTACGTACAGATTAAGTTTGAATTTTGGTGTTGTCACTTCAAAAGGTTGTAAGGTGTACGTACAGATTAAGTTTGAATTTTGGTGTTGTCACTTCAAAAGGTTGTAAGGTGTGCGTACAGATTAAGTTTGAATTTTGGTGTTGTCACTTCAAAAGGTTGTAAGGTGTGCGTACAGATTAAGTTTGAATTTTGGTGTTGTCACTTCAAAAGGTTGTAAGGTGTACATACAAATCAAGTTTGAATGTTGGTGTTGTCACTTCAGCAGTTCTAAAGAGATGCTAATTGACAAATGGAATATAATATCTTTTCTAAAATTATCAATGATGTAACTGGTAAAAATAAATACATAGAAGAAGTGATTTAATTTTATTGTAGCTTTAAATATAGAATACTAATGATCCAGGGAATCATTATGTTTCTAAACTTATCAGAACCAACAGTCAACACCTGTGTTGTCTAGGATGACCAGGTCATTTCAGGTGATGGCCTTGTACTGAGTCTAGGATAATGACATAAAAATCACTTGTTTAAGTATCAGACCTCAATTTCCTTAATTCCGAAAAATCACTTCTCTAAGTATCATTCTGTTAATACCCCCACTAATTTCAACACCCCCGAACAGTGAAATTTTATTACATAATCTGAAAGATGAAACCTTGAAATTCACAGAAAAAATTCTACCACTGCTGTGAAAAATATTTAAAGAAAGTATCAGTTCAATATGTAAAGCCATTATTATAGCATTTTTTCAACTAAAATAGAATTTTCAGCTAAATGATAATAGCATCAAAGGCATAAACCTTGCTACTTAAAAGAAGCAAAAAGTTCATATTTTTTAATTTTACTAACTAAAAGATATTATTTAAACCGATGTGTTTAAAATTTTGAAAAAACTACAAAATCCCAATTTGGGACAAAACCTCGAATTTGCTACTCATATAAGTGATTTAAAAATCACTTATTTCAGTAAGTCCCCTGACTGCTAATTCTGCTTATACAATGTTTGAGTCAACTGAACTCGTGATTTCGCCATTGTGCACCTTTTCATAAAGACATATGCAAAGGAAATGAAACAAATCTTTACAGTACTGAGTATTTTGTTAACTCCTTACATCTGCTGATGTCAAATCTTTATCTAAGTTGTAGCCAAAAAAGAATATGTAATTGTACAGCAAAATGAATTGAGAGTGTACAAAAAGGTTACATCATTAGGTAGCTGAACCCGATGTAATTATTAGGTTAGGTATATGACCCTCCTTTCAGAGTAGACTAGCTCGACAGGTAATCAATCCATCTGTCTGAAGAACTAGACTACTCCAAAAGGAGTCCACAGTTCAGTTAACAAACAAGCTAGCCAAAGATATTACCTTAACCTACAAATTCAATGCATTTTTCTGAAACTAATAAGGGAACTTATTTTGGTTGAACAGTTCTCATTTGAAGCAGACACTTCTTAACTAAGGATACAACACAAATATTGTGTGTAATCCATGTTTTCAGTCCATCAGCACAAATAAACAAATTAATGTAAAAGTTTTGCTTTTTCGTAATGTCAACTTAGACAAACTAGTAACAATGGGACATTGAAAGTTTATACTCACATTAAAAATTACCCCCTTCTGTAATGTATTCACTTCCCTTATGATGGACTGTATTTCACATATGCTATAAAGTTGTGGAAAATGGTATAAATATACAGTAATTGATTTTGTGATTAAATTGATTGTCTTTTACTTGATTTCAAAGTTGCAGTGTTGTATTAACATGCTGAAATTCTGTATATTTAATAATGACTTATGTATGTACAAATGTTTTAGGACTTGACTCAATAGCTGTAGGAAACCAGTCAAACAGTTTATCAAGCATATCAAGTGGTTCTAACAATCCATTAGAAAATTTAGCAAACATTGAAAGTTCAAGTACTGCTCCAAATGTGGCGCAGGCAGCACAGGGAACAAAGGAATGGCACCAAAGTGTAACTCAAGACCTCAGAAATCATTTGCGTCACAAATGGTAAGAGACACACAACTCTTATTAACAGGGAAGAAATATTTCCCAAAACAAATTATCTTAAATTTTAACGATCTTTGTGTAAGAAAAACAACTATTACTAACATCCCTAAATGCTAAGCAGACAACAATATATAAGTTATACTAACAAAAAAAGAAGGGGAAACAAATTGAAATGAATAGGTGTCAATATTGTCAGTGTTTTTTTTTGTGCAGAGTTTATATTTGCTTTGATTAATGAACAGATCAGGACTTTAAAAGACAGTCAAATGTCCTGCATAAATCATAAGGGTAAAGAACGGGTGGTCAATAAAGAAAATTAACCATACAGGAAAGACAGGTCAAAGACCCGAGAGACATGATAATTTGAATCTGCATAAGTGGAAATAATTCTAATTCAGAGAATTCTTAGGTATGGCAAATAAACAATGTTTACAGAATACAACATGTCCTTCTCCATATCCATCTTAGTATCATCCAGTGACTTTATCATAGGACATGTTATAATCTATCACTTATTAGTCCCCTACCGTCAAAGTAAATCCTCATTCCGGCAAATCAGTTTTCCACACTTTTTCCTATAAATGCTAGAAGATATTGACTTGATATTTTTTTTTTCATCATGAAACATTACAGATCTAGTTTGAATTCTGTTCCAGTCTGATAATTTTGATAAGAGTTATGGTCTTTGGATTTAAAAAGCCACTGAAATAAATCACTGAAATATTCAGTTTTCCATACTTTAAAATTTTTGTTATGCTTGGAAAAATTGATTTGGTTATTGGTAAATAGTTTTATCATGACCAAATTATAATTTTGTTTCTGTCTTATGATTTTGTAGAGAGGTTATTCCTCGGACTTTGAAAAATTCACTGCAATTATCAGTTTTCCACACTTGTTTTCGTCATGCTTGAAGATTTTGACTTGATATTTGATATTAAGTTATACACCATGAGTTATATAGATCAAGTTGGCATTTTGTTCCAGTACAATTATTTTTTAAACGATAGGGGACTATGTATTGTCATGCAATACTCTGATTTCAGAATGCTTGTTGAACATAAAATATTATCCTGCTTTAAAAAGTAGACAGAATTTTATGAATTTGCGTCATTGCTGTTATCTATGCGTATACATGGTTTTATAATAATACACAATAATCATTTGTTTGTCCCGCACAGGAATTTTATTAGTGGAAATCTTCGGTTATTTCACATGCAAAACAAATACTTGACTAAAAGTTGTTGACTCCTTGACACATTTGCATTGATTCCTGATTTTCATTTTCATTTTCACTTTAATGTATTTAGTCTGATAATGATAAATGATGCAAACACCAGTGCAATATTACATCTATCTTAACACCACTTTTACATAGGATAAACTGAATATGAATAATGTTAAAAAAATAAATATAATTAAGGAGAAGTTAGTTGCATTCAAGATCACCATAATCTTAACACTTAATTGAGTAATATTTTAAACAAAGAGAGGTTAATTTTGAACTAAATAATAAAAAAAAAGTTGAAGTCATATGATATATATGTAATAAGATTTTTCAAACATAGTTCTTCTGAGAGTATAATTTTAAAGTAATTCTATCGAAAATTAAACATTGTCATAATATATGGTGATCTAAGTGTATACAAAGCTTCTGTTTATTTAATAAAGATTATCAATATTTGACAGGATCAATGCCATATTTCCAACACAAGATCTTGCAGCATTGATGAAGGACAGAAGAATGACCAATCTTTTAGCATATTCCAGGAAAGTCGAATGTGACTCGTATGATACCGCCAACAGTAGGGTATGTAGGAGTACAGTATAAAGTAATCCACAATACATAGCTATTTGTAAAAAAAAATGTGTACTGTAATTATTTTGGTCACCCACCCTTCTGAAACGCAAAACACCCCAATATATAACCTATCATTATGCTGTTACATATTGTCTATAGGTGTATTGAACCAATTCAAGTTTCCTTTAAAGTTTAAAATGCTCTCTTAACTTTTATGTGACACATGTTTGTTATGGGGTACATAATGAGTGATTTGTTTTATGTCTTAGTCAATAGTTTGATATTTTAGAGTATCTGTTCCAGACCATATGAGTATTTGGACCATATACGTGTATGGTCATCACATAGCATAGATTACCTTACCCGTATTTGGCACAACTTTTTGGAATTTGGGATCCTCAATGCTCTTCAACTTTGTACTTGTTTGATTTTATAAATAAAACTATGGATTTTCTTATATCAGAAATAGATTACCTTAGCCGTATTTGGCACAACTTTAGGGAATTTTGAATCCTCAATGCTCTTCAACTTTGTACTTGTTTTGATTTTATAAATAAAACTAAGGATTTTCTTATATCAGGCATATATTTCCTTAGCCATATTTGGCCCACCTTTTTGTCGAGCCTTCGACTTTAGTCGAAAAAGCGAGACTAAGCGATCCTACATTCCGTCGTCGTCGGTGTCGTCGGCGGCATCAACAAATATTCACTCTGTGGTTAAGTTTTTGAAATTTTAATAACTTTCTTAAACTATACTGGATTTCTACCAAACTTTGACAGATGCTTGTTTATGATCATAAGATAGTATCCAGAAGTAAATTTTGTAAAAATAAAATTCTATTTTTTCCGTATTTTACTTTTAAATAGACTTAGTTTTTTCTGTGGGGAAACATTACATTCACTTTGGTTAAAGTTTTAAGAATTTTAATAACTTTCTTAAACTATCCTGGGTTTGTACCAAACTTGGACAGAAGCTTGTTTATGATCATTAGATAGTATCCAGAAGTAAATTTTGTAAAAATATAAATCCATTTTTTTCCATATTTTACTTTTAAATGGACTTAGTTTTGCTGCGGGGAAACATTATATTCACTCTGTGGTAAAAGTTTTTAAAATTTTAATAACTTTCTTAAACTATCCTAGGTGTGTACCAAACTTGGACAGAAGCTTATTTATGATCATAAAATAGTATCCAGAAGTAAATTTTGTAAAAAATAACTCCATTTTTTCTGTATTTTTTTTTTAAATGGACTTAGATTTTCTTTAAGTTTAAACTTACATGTGGGTCACTCTGAGCTATTAATCAATTATACTGGGACAATCCAAAAATTGTTTAACTTTGAAGTTGTGCTTTGTTATTTGAAAATTATGGAAGATTAACATCTCTTCTTTACATTTTAATCATTAAAAAGATAGTTTTCTACATTTTTGGGGGTTAAAAGTGACAAAATATTGATATACTACATCGGTAGCAGACATCACTATGTCAATGAATAGAAGGTTTTATTTTTCAAATATAATGTGTTTTATTTGCAGTTATCCTGTCCAAATTAAAGATTAGATAGATACAAGTTGTTTTACTAAATGGCCCATGCAGTATTTGTTCTCTAGTATATTTAATCTTAACATTTTGAGTTGGTGACGGACATTACCAAAAATGTGTTGTCTATTATTTAATTAATGACTGTAATTTCTTACCAAAAGAAAAGTGTCAACTATCAACTACATTTTTAATATTTTCACTTGGCACTATTAGTATGAAACATCAAATATTATAGTTTTTCTGACGATTTCTGTTATTATTAGGTTTTGTACGTTATTTTGACTTGTTGACACTTACCAATTTATGTAACATCCGCAATTTTCCCAGAGTAGACATAGTCAAAGGAATAAGATCTAAATAGTTAAATAATGATTTCCATTGATATAATAAATGTTGAATTTCAAGTGTTTTGCTCATTGTTAAACAGTTTGGGTGAATTGTGCACATAAAGAACCTTTAAACCTTGACCCAGCATGCATGTAGTTCTGCAAAACGCAGATCAAGTTGAACTTAGACTGTCAATATTTTGTTATCTTAATATTTATACTGTTCTAATTAATTAATTGTGCACTGCATTTCCATGTAACCTGAGGGTTCCAACTAGAATTGAGATTTTTCTGGCAAAGCATTAACATCATAACCATGTATGTGTTGTTTTAAAAGGAAAGACGGGATACAGACAAGGCTATTCCCATATATGATATTCTTATAAGATCAATCACCAGTATGTAGACTACTGTGGCTCTGTATGCTGTAATTTAAGCTGAATCATTTATCACACACATTACATTTATTAAGATTTGTCACCAGTATATGTTTTGGTGTGTGTATGTAGGTTACTTCTCTTGCTAACCCTTTACCACATATATCGCATATATATATATAAGGTTTTTCACCCGTATGCATTCTCTTATGGTGAGTAAGTTACTGCTCTGACCAAATCCTTTAACCAAATACATCACAAATTTATGTAAGGTTTGTGTCCAGTATGTTTTCTCCTTTGTAGGTTTAAAATTTTCTTTACCACATTTTTCTTAGCAAAACCATGTATGCCTGGGCGGCCTGAAATTGCATTCATATAAGAAAGTAATGGGGGTCAGTAATATTCTTGTCAAAGATCACACTGCAACTGAACAACAATACAGAGCTCCAGATAAGAATTCACAAAGTGGGGTTTTTACCCAGCATTTTCTTATGTAATTGGGTGATTAAGTTTTTTATTGCATTATCAATTCAAATTCACCCCTCAAGTTAATATCAAATTGTTTTTTTCACCACCAAGCTCCTTAATGTATTGGGTTTTTACATCAACACAATATTGAATATTTAGGCAATATCAACCCCAGATGTTTTTCCATCTTAAATATGTTTCTTTCTTTGTATAAGTGCTAGCTATTTTATTTGGTTTATTCACTGAAGAGCAATTGTAGGTTTAATTTGTGTCCAGTTTCAAACCTTCTGCTAGTTTTGTATTTTCTCACAACTTATATAAACTGTAAAAAATGGATATGTGTTTTCACAGGCACTCATCTCAGAATTTTTTATCACTCATTAACCGTAAAATGAAAAAAAATAGTATATAAACTCTAACTATACTTGAATGTTTTTGTTTTATTCAATTTACATAAATCTGGGTTAAGTGATCCCTTATTAGAACTTTTGGTTTCCGATGCTTTCCAACTACATATCATGATTTGGCCTTTCACTTTTTCCAACTAAGTTTGTTTTTGACAAAACCCTGTGTTTATTAGCAATGTTCTCGTTAAGTGATCTTAAGTTATGCAAACACGCCCGTGCGTTAGATGGACGCTTCCTAAAATCACTGGCTGAGTCTTGTTATCATCATAACTTTCCCTCAGCTATTCAAAAGAAGCTGAAAACATGCTTCTATTCAATATTTTTACCGGACATTCACTTTCGTTTCAATTCAATGTATGTTATGATAAATCCCGAGCAATTCGAAAAAAATATGTCAAAATGACACACGCTAATTGGATAAAGGCCGAGAAGATCGAAATGTTTTCAAAAACATGTGTACCTTTGGGCAACGGAAAATTCCAGCAGGGACCCATTTCAGCTACTTGATGCAGGGATCTATTTTTAGAACAAAAGGACATTTCCAAAATTTTATAAATATTATACAAATAGATTTACGCGACGACTAAACAGATAAGGGTAAATAACGGAAATGGTAGCCAATAAAAGGGTTGAGCACTCATGGTTTTGGCATATGATTGGGTTTTCCTTTGAACTAATTGGGTTCTTGAACCCTGCAATGGGCAATTGCATTGGGTTTTTTATTATTTGTATTGCGTGATCACGCAAATACGCAGCTTATCTGGAGCTCTGACAATAAAAGTGCTGTTTCTCTACTGTTACTTATTCTTGTGCATGATATGGTTAGATATCAAGCTCAAGTCCTTCAAATCTTACACATAACAACAATTGGCAATATTGTCAACATATTTATTAATAAAAATTTAACTTTCATCTCTGTCCAGACATCCAGGGCCATTGGAAAAATCTTCATCTGCAAATAGAAAATAAGAATATTTTAAATACCGAAGCAGTGATAATGTTTATGACTGCTGGAAAAGTGATTAATTTATGTTGTAAACTAGTACTGCATCCAGCATATATACATTGTAATTACTAAACATGCATAGTGTTTGTTTGTTTGAATATCAAAGCTGAAAAAGAGAAACAAGTTTTACTGATCAATTTAAATTAGATCAACCTGAACATCAGGCTAAAATAGATTTAGATGGATATCTACAAAAATACATGTAGTGATAAATGTCAATATCACAATGATCAAATATTAAAAAAATGTATTTAAAACAGATATTGAGAGCAATAGAATCAAGTAGCTTAAACTAGGTTATGTAATGAAATTGTAATATACACACCACTAAATGTGAAGTACAGGTTTCTGCCTTCCATGTGTATATCTGGGGCTTCCAGCTTTTTATACACATCGGAAGACAGAACCGTATGTTTGATTTCACCATCGCACCACCTTTTCTTCTTGTTGTACTTAAAATATACAACCCATGGCCAATTATCCACCTACAAAATAACAAGCAAATTTTAACACATTGTTTTAAAACCATATTTTTACAACCTTTTGAACTGTTTTGAGTCATGGAGCTCTAAAATTTCTCCATGTAAATTAATAGTGTATCTCATGGTCAGTTTTTTCATTGAAAAAGTCATTCAAACTTTTGAAACCTCGATATTACATATTTTAACCATTTGACAAAACAAATCAGGCATATGGAACAAATAAACATAACTAATATAATTTAAAACTGACAATAAAGTGATATAAATTAAAACAAGTAAAGCTGATAATTCCTGGTCTTTAATAAGAAGTTATATTTTCATAATATTTGCACACTGAATTATTGAAAGAAATGAGACTTGTTTCAAGCTTTACTTTGTCTACGACTTTCAATATATACTTGTAAGGTTGTATACATTTATAAGGCACTCTAATTAAATGTTGATGTGAACGGTATTTTTTTAAAAATCTGTCAAACAATTTATAACTTGCCTTCTTACTCCGGTACAATTATCTATGAAAATACACCTTATATAGGAACAAAAACTGAAACAAAAACTAATGAAAACTAATCATTTTCTACTTACAACTGCAGGATAAAGTTTTTTACCAAGCAGGACAGAAATATATGTTCCTGCTTGATAACTTCTATTAAACAAAGATGATAATAAACTTAAAAAATATGTAACTATAAATGCAAACAATAGTCATGATAGTCAAGAACATGTGTCCAGTAAATTCTATTCCTTTGCCAAAAACAACTGGGAATCAAAACTAGATGCCAGTATAGAAATAATGCATGGTACTTTTGGTAGTGCATTTGTATTGGTTTATAGATAGTTGAAAGGTGTGATGCCACATTTTTTCCAATGAAAATATGCTCCATGGAGCCCAAAGTCACTCACAAGAAATCTTTATTGTATCCATTTTCTTGAAACCAATACTGACAAAACAAAAAACTTTATAAATTTATACAACCTTGCATATGAAACAGTCATATCTAAACCAGTTTCACTATAAGAGATATTCACCTAACATCATAAATGTAAAACTATGTTACATGTTTTGACTATTTTTTGTCATGTACATCTCACAAAATATTAAAGCATTTGAATTATATTAAAGCATTTAAATGAAAATACTTTCTAAAAACCAAACGACTTTTATTAGATAGGCAAAAAAGCATATATACCTTGGTTGTAGTTTGTCACCAGTGTTGTCCATCTGTGTGTTGTCATCAGGGATGTCCTGTGTGTTGTCCATCTGTGTGTTGTCACCAGTATTGTCCATCTGTGTATTGTCATCAGGGATGTCCTGTGTGTTGTCCATCTGCGTGTTGTCAACAGTGTTGTTGTTCTGTGTGTTGTCATCATGGATGTCCTGTGTGTTGTCATCAAGGTTGTCACTAGTGTTGTCCATCTGTGTATTGTCATCAGGGATGTCCTGTGTGTTGTCAACAGTGTTGTTGTTCTGTGTGTTGTCAACAGTGTTGTTGTTCTGTGTGTTGTCAACAGTGTTGTTCTGTGTGTTGTCATCAGGGGTGTCCTGTGTGTTGTCATCAAGGTTGTCACTAGTGTTCTCCATCTGTGTGTTGTCACCAGGGGTGTCCATCTGTGTGTTGTCACCAAGGGTGTCCTGTGTATTGTCATCAGGGATGTCGTGTGTGTTGTCAACAGTGTTGTTGTTCTGTGTGTTGTCACCAAGGGTGTCCTGTGTATTGTCACCAGGGTGTCCTGTATATTGTCACCAGTGTTTTCCATCTTTGTATTGTCACCAGTGTTTTCCATCTGTGTATTGTCACCAGTGTTGTCCATATGTGTGTTGTCACCAGTATTGTCCATCTGTGTATTGTCATCAGGGATGTCCTGTGTGTTGTCAACAGTGTTGTTGTTCTGTGTGTTGTCATCAGGGGTGTCCTGTGTGTTGTCATCAAGGTTGTCACTAGTGTTGTCCATCTGTGAATTGTCACAAGGGGTGTCTATCTGTGTGTTGTCACCAAGGGTGTCCTGTGTATTGTCACCACGGGTGTCCTGTGTATTGTCACCAGGGGTGTCCTGTATATTGTCACCAGTGTTTTCCATCTGTGTGTTGTCACTAGTGTTGTCCATCTGTGTATTGTTACCAGTGTTTTCCATCTGTGTATTGTCACCAGTGTTTTCCATCTGTGTGTTGTCACCAGTATTGTCCATCTGTGTATTGTCACCAAGGGCATCCTGTGTTTTGTAACCAATGTTGTCCTGTGTGTAGCCACCAATGTTGTCCATCTGTGTGTTTTCACCAGGGGTGTCCATCTTTGTGTTGTCACCAAGGGTGTCCTGTGTGTTTTTACCAGTATTGTACATGTGTGTGTTGTCACCACTGTTGTCCATGTATGTGTCATTACCAGTATTGTTCATGAGGACATTGTCACCATTGTTGTCCATAGACCTGGAATCAATAGAGTTGTTGATAATAGTGTTGCTACCAGCTTTTCCAACATGTGTGTCGTAATTACCATCTATATAGTCTATCTGTGAAATGTCAATCCCTGTGTCCAACGCCTCGAACACATTTGTCAAGTCTATTGCATAAGGTGCATCTATTTCATCAGACATATCAAACAGTGGCACTTGAAATGTTAATATGCTATTTAAGCTGAAAAAGAAAACTGTACAATGTACAATGTACACATGCAGATAATTTTAGATAACATTTGTAATATCATTCTAGGATTCATGAACTAGAAAAATGATGTGTCATGAAGGGCCCACAGGCTTAAGTCCAATTTAACTAAAAATTGAAAAAAAAACCATCCAAATTGAAAGGGAGCTTTCTCTATTGATACTTCCATGTTTTGTATAAATTTTATTTTTAATTGGTGAAAGCAAAATTGAATTATAACAATGGAAATAGTAACGGACAGACTGAGTTCTGTAGGGTGCTGCAAATAAATACCAGGGCCCTATCTAAAATTGAAGGACTACTAAATTTTGTTTGTGGGTGTATAATCATGCCCATCTCATATATGTACACAGTATATTCATTAGTGCAAAGTTTCATTTACATTTCATCAAGCAATTTTTACCAAATTGAAGAACTTTGTTTTGATCCTGTAGAGAACATTACTGACATGCATTGTTTGCACTCAATTTTCGGTTTATGTCTCTTTAACATATTCCCAGTTTCCAATTTTTTTTGGATTTGCGTTCATAATACAAAGGTAATTTGTTAGGTTAAGTCTTATCATTGAAAATACCTTCCAAAGGATGTATCTTCTTCTACAAGTACATCTTCAGTTACAATTCCATCATTTGATTCTTCATCATGTGCACCATCATCCTCCTCATCAGATACTTTCATTTCAGGAGAATGAGCTGTAGATTCGTTTTCTGAAAAATCCATTATAATGTCATTTTCCCAAATATCTTCAGATGTGTCACTATCAAAACTTTCATCTCTGTGTTGATGTTGACCAAATCTACCTCTGCCCCTATTTCTTCCTTTTAAAATTTCATTTCCATTTACTTGTCCCCTACCTCTTCTTCCTCTACCTCTTTGTCTTAACGGTTCATTTTCCTTTCTCAATCCACAGCCTCTTCCTCTGTCATGCCCTCTTTTCCCTCTACCTCTTTGTCTTAACGGTTCATTTTCCTTTCTCAGTCCACTGCCTCTTCCTCTGTCATTCCCTCTTCTTCCTCTACCTCTTTGTCTTAACGGTTCATTTTCCTTTCTCAATCCACGGCCTCTAATTCTACCATTAACCTGCCTAGCTCTTGCCTGTCTTTCACCACGCCGCAACAACTGCACAGATTCCCATTCGTCAACATATTGGTTATTACTGCAGTCGGGACCCCCTTGTTCTTGATTCTTACAAGAAGTGCAGAAGCAACTCAGTTTTCTGGTTTGAATAAGTCTAGGACTGACAGTTTTAACCGCGTGCAAACTTCTTGTTCCCTTAACTGTTTTCCCAACCCTCTCAGGACGATTCCTGTTTATTTCACTGCTGGTTGTTAGAAAAATTGACCTCTTTGAGTGAACACATTGATTTTCATCATCGTCTTTTGTTAACTTTTTTTTGGCAAATTGATACAAGTCCTTAGCATTGTTAATTACTATGTCTTCTCCTTTAACTGCTCGTCTGGCAGCATTTTTTATGACAGCTCCAGCACCATCAGACGGCCCTTTACCATGCCTTGATCCGTAAAAATGTTTTTCAATAGGAAACCCGAAATCCAACTCAGCATATGAAACATCTATGAATGGTGTAACAGATTTATATTGTCCTGCACAACCATCACTAAAAATAATTTCCCGTTCAATATTTAGACCCCTCTCTCTCAAATGTTGATTTGCTGTCTTCAAAAATGCTGCCACAGCATGAGAATCGTGTGTGAGATCATCTGATACAAATATCAGGACTTCCTGGGTATATATTGTACATTTAGGACAGTTATAATATGTTACAATTGGGTGAATAGTTACTTGGTTATGGCCCCAATAGGCGCTTTGGATTTCATTTTGGTTTACACAAGAGTAATTCTCAGCAAAATCTAAATTGAGAACTACCCAATTTACAGGGAACTCCTTTACAAGGGAAGAAAAGGCTGTTTGTTGCCATCTGGCAACAAACAAGTGATGAGATAAATCAGATACCTCTTTTGACAGTTCAATGACCAAGTCATTAAGTAACTTCTTCTTTCGCACCAGCATTATTTTATTGACGTCTTTGCCATGTTTGTTCTTTGTTTTGATGTTTTCCCATTTGGAAAATTCAATGGTTTCCCCACCATGAAGTTTCAGAAGATCTTCAAAATGATTCACTAACATGTCACTATTGCAACTTGTACACTGTCTTTCTATGCATTCTTTTTTGTTATATTTTTCATTCTCTCCTTTTGGACACATTGTCAAATTGATAGCTTCATATCTGTCTTTTATTTTTGAGTTAAATCTATTGCTCAGCCTATTTCTCGCTGAAAATAAATTTAAGCTTTTTATTTTCAGATCCACATTGGTACAGGTTTCGCAAAGACAGCTGTACCATGCTGTACTCTTTGTTGTTTCCACATTCTGTGGTCTTAAGGTGGCAAATGTACTGTATGATATAGTAACATCTGGATTTTCTTCAATAAATTCTTGGTATATGTCTTTAACAGGACGGTCAATTGTTTTCCTTTCTTCACCCTTTTTGACAGATTTTCGATCTGGTATTGCAGTAGACACTGTCGGCTCTTTAAAGTACTCTTGGACTTTATTTCTTATATCATCATTTGTAGCATCTTTTCTTTTTTTTCTTGTTTCTTTTTCAGCACTTTGTGCTCTACTAGTATATGATGGGGAAATTCCAAATAAAATTGATGATGATTTAGCAAATCTATATTTCTTCATTAAGTTGCATGCAGATGCAATTTTGGCTTTTGATATTTGACCCTGCTTCATCTTTTGATTAAAGGAATCAACAACCTTTGATAACA
Organism: Mytilus edulis; assembly: GCA_019925275.1. Lineage (NCBI taxonomy): Eukaryota > Metazoa > Mollusca > Bivalvia > Mytilida > Mytilidae > Mytilus > Mytilus edulis. The sequence continues at coordinate 18,075,941 of CM034358.1, forward strand.
TTTCTTTTTCTGCTCTAGAACTGGAGTTTAGTATTCCTTTATTTTCTAATGCTTCTTGTTTTCTTGGAGAGGCCCTGTTCACTAAACGATCAATCAATTCAGCAAATTTCAGTGGATTTTTAGGCATGCGCTTTTTTAATCTGTATGCTGATTTACGCAATGCTTGACTAGAAGATTTCTCTAGTGTGGATGCAAATTGGGTCATCTTTTCTTCATACTTTTTACGTTTCATATATTTCCCTAGTTTATATGCAGTGATTCGAGCTCTGTAGCGATTATCTTTTTCTCTTTTCCTTCTTTTTATTTGAGCTGAATGGTTAGCACGACATAATCTCTCCATTTCTCTCCAGTATTTTCTTTTTTTTTCTCTTTCTTTTCGAGTTAACATTTTTGTTACAGTTTTACATGACTTTGGTTTGGAACTGTCATCTTTCTGTTTTATTTTGGATCTATAACGCGCTTGACGTACACGGTTTCCTAGTCTTGTCTGGTTCTTTTGTTCTTCAGTCAAATTTTTCCTTTCATTTTTCTTTCTTATCTTCTCCTTCTCCTTGAACATCTTCCAAGCAATGGGATCCTCTTTCAGTTTGTCTCTATATCTACAAGACAAAAAGAACAGCTGTTTGAGGAAGGAAAGTTATCTGTTGATGTTCTAAATTTGAAATTTTGGTGGTAAAATGTCAGTAATTTTTACTGAATATCAACAGAATATTGGGATGGAATTGGGAATAGTCAAAGATACAACAACCGAACCAGGATGAAATAATCAGCTCAAGGTGACCCATGGGTTTTCAATGAACGGCAATGTCACCCTCACACTGGTCACAGGGCAGTGCATAGTTTAAATTTTAATTTGGCGGGGGAAACATTGGCCATTTTGACAATGGCTATTTTAAACTTTATTTTCGTAATAAATGGTCATTGAACTCAGCATATCATGTTTCCTTTAAAGACCAATATCGAATAAATTTGAAAAGTAAATATATTTTGGGTGGAATATGGTGACCATTTGAAAAATGCCAGGGGTGGGGTGTAGAACCTTCAAAAAATATAGGCTTAGCTGGAATGTGCCTAGGAACCATACATGTGTTAAACACATTATCGCAAATAAACAAACTTAACAGACAATTGCTCATACCATGTATATCATAGGTCCACAAACTTTTTGTGTTCATTTCAAAATGACTAAGTCCCACACAACAGGAATTTGATATCGGAGAGCAACAAAAATTGCTTACAACTTATAAATACCCAAACTATATACATATTTACAACTGCATACCAATTTTAAATCAATCTGTCCAGCTGGAGTTGAGATACATTAGTTGTAAGTGCAACAAAATAAGAACGAGCAGAAGAACAGGTGATTCTGATATGACCAGTTAATTACCATTCAGTGAGTCAGGGTATAATGAAATGCGCTTAAATAATCTCACCTTTTTGATTTTTCAGCTGAAGTCAATGCCGGTGATTTTGGCAGCAACTTATCTTCATCTTTAAATTTCCTCGGCCTTAACTTAATCATGTTTATTCCTAGAAATAAATTATATATATCATTCAGCAAGCATGAGGTATAAAGAAAGAAATGCTCTGTATAACTATAATCATAAAAAAAGGAAAAACTGACCCTCATTCGAGGACAGAAAATAAATAGTCTAGCAAAGGTATATATGTGAAATAAATAATCTGGCTTTCAAAATAAATTGCTATAAATTGTTGAATGACGTACAGTGACATGGTCTATAATTGTCAATTTCTGTGTCATGTTGGTCTCTTGTGGAAAGTTATATATATCATTGGCAATCATACCACATCTTCTTTTTTTATAACTACATGTATATACCCCTTATTTTCATAGGTGGGTCATTAAAATCAAGTTAAAAAGAGATGAGAATCTAGGATATATCTTTTAACATGGCCATTTCGGAAAACTGTTCCTGGAGGAATGCTGAATGTCAAAGGGTAATGTCCACGACTGTTGGTTATGTTTTAGCCAATCGATGTCCTAAATTATACGACAATACTTTGCATACATTTTAAGGGGAACAGAAATATATTTTTTTGTAAAATGAAGCTACTATTCTATGAGTATATATTGCCAATGGTGATTGACAATGTTGGATGTTATCGTTTGGGATTGACACTAGGTCTTTGGCTATTTTCTTCATCAAATATAATGTCTGTGACCGATTTTTGTGTCAACAGTGATGTCCGATTATTAATCCTGAATCCCCTTTATACGTTAAAAAAAAAAGCAAAATGTTATATTATCTTTAAATCACACCTTAATAAGAGCATAATTATATTATTATTTTTTTTAAATTAAACCACAAACTCTAAAACTACAGATTGACCATTGTGGATGTTATGTTATGAAATGGACACCATTTTAGTTATGTCAAAAATAATGACTGTGACTGATCTTTCTTGTCAAAGGTGATGTCCGATATGTAATATTTGATCTCTCTTTAGTTGAACATGTTTTGAAAGATGTTTTTTTAATTTCCTTTGCCCTCATATGAAGGAGAATAGTTTAATTTTTTTCTTCATTAAATCAAAACCAAATTTCAATAATTATCTACATAAATAATTGTGGATGTTACTTTTGGAATGAGACACAATTGTGATGGAGTTTTTCTTTGTCAACACATGATGTCTGCGACCGATTTTTTGTCATAGTGATGTCCGAATTGGTAACTCTTGGTTTCTTCACAAATAAAAACATAGGGATATATTTCTTTTGCAAAAATGTTAGTATATATAAATTTTCAATTAAATTCAATTAAATAGCAAAGAAATTACTCATAAGAAGATCTGGTATCGGTCATTACATATGTCGTTTGACGTGGTAAAATATCATTTTGAGACCCAACAACACACGTCAAATTGTTATGTACGCTACTATATAGTACTAACAAATCCACTCGGAGCCACACATCATATTAATTTCAAGCCCTTGTGTGAATAATGGTATTAAAAAACGGTTGTGTAGCTGAGAAAATATAATATTGCACCAAACATGCACTGTTTTCAATGTTATTGGATGTATTTGGAACAAGGTAGCGTACATTACCAATCCACTGTTATGACCGTTGGTGTATGTCGTTGATTATCGTCTCTGTTTGTAGCGGAAGTCACATTTTGATGACGTACATCGCAAACTATAAACATTTACCGCATTTTTCATGCACAATGTCGGTCAAAGTGCGAAACATTTCCGTATTATCTCGAAAGTTACGTACGTCGTTTTTTGACCGAAAAGTACGCCTTGCTTGCTATAAAGGGATTTTTTCTATACAAATCGTTGCAATAAAAAGCAAACAAAAACGTATGTAATTAGATATGACAATATTGTAGAAAAACCCAAATAAGAGCGTTTTTATTGTGAACAGGAGGAAGAAAAACATTTTGAAAATCAGATATTATTTGACAGTCAGAGTGGTGTCCGTGACCATGTTTTATAAAGTTGAATTAAATAGCAATAAGAATGAAAAAACATGAATAATTTAATTTCTTCACATTTAATCACCCTTTCTGTTTTTTAAAATCCATTAATCATACTTACCCTGATTCAACAGTATACCATTAGAAGTGACAAATCTTGACAGGTGGTGATTTGTCCCAAATCTAGCAACCATTTTTTATTGACAAAACATACATAACAATATAAAGCTAAGATACGTGAAGGTTGATTTATATGAAGTTAACTATTCTATGTCACTGATTCATACTTGGTACATTAAAATTATTTTCACTTCTAATCTCGATTTTACTGAGATATTTTTTACAGTGAAAGTAGCGGACGTTATTATTGCATAAAAGCTCAGAGTGACCCATGTACATACAGTTTGCAGTTAAAGTTTTCAAAACATTCATTAGATTTATTAACTATCCTAGATTTTTACCAAACTTAGACAGAAGCTTCTTACAATCATACAAACGTCACTACAAACCAGAAAAAGTCTGAAATGGCCTATATCTGTACTCGACTGTACTGATTTTTACTCGACCAGTCTGAATTGGTCTGAAACTTACTCGATAGTACTCGACTGTAGTCTGGACCATACTTAACAGTCTGAACTTGTACTCGACCTTTACTCGACCAGTACTTAACCATTTTGTGTGTGTCTGAACTATACTCGACCAAGTCTGAACCATACTCGACCTAGTCTGAACCATACTCGACCTAGTCTGAACCATACTCGACCAGTCTGAACCTCTCTCGACCTAGTCTGATTCATACTCGACCTAGTTTTTACCAACCTAGACCTATTTCTGTACCTCTCTACTGTATTTCATCAATTTAGGAGCTATATCTAACAACAGTTATTTCCCTTTGCCAAAAATTTAAACAACAATTTGAAATCCATATTATATTTATTACAGCACACATACTCAAAATTTCACAATAAACATAATATAATCATCAATTCAACATTCATCAACACTATAGTCAGTTTTAAAAATTATTATACAATAAATTAAGTTTTCCTTTTAATTAATTTTTAAAACATAAAAACAGTTATTTCCCTTTGCCATAAATTTTAAACAACAATTTGAAATCTATATTGTATTTATTACAGCATTGACCCAAAATTTCACGAAAAACATAATATAATATATATAAATAAATTTAGACTTTAGAGTATATATATATACCCAATCCCTAAAATAGAAATAATAAAGAGGTAATCAACGGATGTGATTTATAGACAGTTTTAAAAAATATTATGCAATAAATTAACTTTTCCTTGAAAGGATTTTGATATATTCTAGTCAATTCTTGATGATGTTTTCATGGTAGGAAATTTAAATTCACCTGAATTTCACCAATCTAAAAGAATTTAAATAGGAAATGATACTAATATTTAAAGCAGAAAAAAGAAAAATGTCTTAAAAGGTATTATAAATAAATTTATGAATTGTTTACAGAATATATTTTTTGTATAACAGCTTTTTGAAATGAACTTGCATGTTTAATGATTCTAATTTAAGGATTGGCATTTGCATACCATAAACAGTCCAGTGGCTATTTTTTTTAAATTTCAAATAGGAAAATTTCAAAGTACAAAGGTACCCTGGACAAAGCCTGGGCATGCCAAACACAGTCCAATTACTGACATAAATTTATTTACCTTAAGGTGGTACCTAACACTACAGGGAGATAACTCTGCAATATCAGCTAAACGTTTTAATTATGTTGTGTTGTTAAGGGAATATTAAGCTTCTCAATGATCAAAATTAGTGTTTTTCAAACTTTCAATAACCAGTGTAATTTTTCTGATAAAACGGTTGGTTCAAATTTTCTGATTTTTTTATATTTTTGTCAATGGGTCAAAGTAAATACTTTGTAAAAATCTTAAGAAAATTAAACGAGCCAAATTAATTTTAGTCAAAGTGTTGGGTACCACCTTAATTAGGAACATTTCAATTTACAAGGGCATCCTGCACATGGCACGGGCATACCTTATGAAGTTATTTTATATCTGTTAAATAACTAACAACAGATTTGAGACCTCAATAAATAAAACTTTATATATAATATGATTGACACAAGTACAGGAATTATAAATTATATACAAGTTTAATTAGCACATTTTCGTCATTGTAAGACAGCAAAGTACATAATACACTTTCTTAAAAAAATTTATAACAAAGCATTAAGTAAAATATCAGTTCTTTTG
>CM034358.1:18081724-18096547 GCA_019925275.1 Mytilus edulis
AGACCATCGCACTTCAGCGTAATTACCATCGCACTTCAGCGTAATTACCATCGCACTTCAGCGTAATTATCATCGCACTTCAGCGTAATTATCATCGCACTTCAGCGTAATTACCATAATTACCATCGCACTTCAGCGTAATTACATCGCACTTCAGCGTAATTACCATCGCACTTCAGCGTAATTATCATCGCACTTCAGCGTAATTACCATCGCACTTCAGCGTAATTACCATCGCACTTCAGCGTAATTACCATCGCACGTCAGCGTAATTACCATCGCACGTCAGCGTAATTACCATCGCACTTCAGCGTAATTACCATCGCACTTCAGCGTAATTACCATCGCACTTCAGCGAAATTATCATCGCACTTCAGCGTAATTACCATCGCACTTCAGAGTAATTACCATCGCACTTCAGCGTAGTTATCAACAAGTTAGCGTCACAATGTCACCATCGCACTGCAGCGTGTCACGTACCCGACGCACTTCAGTGTAGATCATTGTACTTCAGCATGACTATCGCGGTTTGGAGTACCATCGCACCTCCGAGTCCTACATATATTTTACAAGAAAAACGTAGTTTTGAAGATGTTTTGCTTTTAAAAGTTCGTTTTGAGTACTCGAACATGCTCTCAAAAGAACAAGTAAAAATAAAAACTCGCCATAGTCCTAGGATTAAATTTTGTACAAAGTCGAATTGGGGACACTTGCAAAATTCCGAAAGGTTTTGCCAAATACAGCTAAGATAATCTACTCATGGGCTAGAAGATCATTAGTATTTTTAAAACATCAATGTTTATAATAAGACAGTCACTAAAAAAAAACACAAAAAAAAACACCATGAGATTTAGAAAAGAGAAACTAATAGAAGTCAGGATACTTTAATGACAATGCTTCAAAGTCACCATGATCACATGTCAAAGCAAGCTCTTACATACATGCCCTGAAGCGTTAATGCTGAGCTATCAAACAAATGCGAGCTTATTAATACTTTTGAATGAACGTGGTTTCCTTGTGCAAAAAAAAAAAGGAAATGGAAAGCATAGGCCATGATATGCTGAAATAGAATATGCATTTGAGTTATCACGTATCTTTATATAATTTGAAAGTCAAACTATCTACCTCAAGTGGTTTGACTCCAGATTGATTACCATTTAATTCAAAATTTATATGACGCAACTGATATTGTTTTCAAATCGTATATTATACATGTATCTGATTTTATTTGTGTCGTGAGAACAGGTCCTTATTAAATGTAAAAGAACCAAGAAGTATGTAGGATAGCTGTTCAATATAGTGCATGCGATTGTCAAAATTGCAAAATATTGCAAAGATTAAGTTTATATAATGCTGAGCTATCAAACAAGTTGCAAAGATTTTCTTTAAAAAAAAGAAATGCAATCGTGAACCTTAACGTGGGGTTCTTGTTGGTTAAATTCTTTAGTTTTCTATGTTGTGTCATGTGTATTGTTTGTTTGTTTGTCTTTTTCATTTTAAGCCATGGCGTTGTCAGTTTATTTTCGATTTATGAGTTTGACTGTCCCTCTGGTATCTTCCGTACCCTCTTTTAAACACCTGTTGTACCGGTATTATATAAAGATGCATGATTTTACCTCACTTTTTCTATATATTATTATATTAAGATGTAGAAAAATTAACATTGACTCTTAGTTACACTGTTGTTCAATGTTAGGCATAGTTTTCTTGTAAAGGAAATCATTTTCTTTTCTCCCATCCCTCTCTCTTCCAATAGATGACATTAAAAAAATGCTAATATGGAGGCAACCATTGTATGTTCCATTCTAAGGTGCTGTATTGGAAGTTACAGAAAGCCTTTATACCAAAATCGACATGCAAATGTTGAAAACAGTGTTTTGAAGAAGTTAAATGAAATGAATGATGATTACTAGTTTTGTACCCGGTTTGAAAACAGTTCAAAACTCTAAGCTATATTATTATTTGTTAAACCTGAACTAAAACCGCCTTGAAATCCAATATAGTTACGCTAGTTTATACGGCTTGGTCATTGGCTGTAATATTGGAGATATGCCTGGTCTCAATTTATGTATATTCATGGCAAGAAACGGCTTTTAGAGAAGAAACAGATTGAAACCTCAACTTAATACTTAAATTAGTTTGCTCACAACATTATATGCAGTGATCCCAACATTATACGCAGTGGTCACAACATTATATGCAGTGCTCACAACATTACTTGCAGTGCTCACAACATTAAATGCAGTGCTCACAACATTATATGCAGTGCTCACAATATTATACGCAGTGGTCACAACATTACATGCAGTGGTCACAACATTCCATGCAGTGCTCACAACATTAAATGCAGTGCTTACAACATTACATGCAGTGCTCACAACTTTAACATGCAGTGCTAACAACATTAAATGCAGTCCTCACAACAGCAGTGCTCACAACATTATACGCAGTGCTCACAACATTACATGCAGTGCTCACAACATTACATGCAGTGCTCACAACATTAAATGCAGTGCTCACAACATTATATGCAGTGCTCACAATTTTTTAGGCAGTGATCCCAACATTATACGCAGTGGTCACAACATTATATGGGTGCAAACAGGGATAAATTGACGAAGAATTAAAGAAACAAGTTAATTCCATGTCAGATTTGCTATAAATGTTAATTGGTTTCAGAGATTTAAGCCAAAAACTGCATTTTACAACTTTGTTCTATTTTATCCATAGCGGACATGTCAGGTCGGATGCCGGGGTATTTAAAAAAAAACTATATACCCTATAATGATTGTGGCTAAGTTTGATTAAAATTGCCCATTGGCAAGTAGTTTCAGAGGTGAAAAAAGTAAACCGTAATGAAGAAGGACGACAGACAACGCAGGACGACGACCTACAACGCTCGCCAATAAATGAGAAAAGCTCATTTGGCCTTGAAGTCCAGATGAGGTAAACACTAACACAAAGACAAGAGATATAAATGCACATCATCTTTGCTAATGAAAGTTTCTATCTAGTTTTCAAACTACTTTTCAAAATTGCAACAAATGTCCGCGATCATTATTTATAATAATAATAATAATAATAAATTCTTTATTTAAAGAGGGTAACTCAATTAGAAATAGTCTAATTTTCAAAATTAATGATAGAGCTCCAATAAGGACACGACTCCCAGTTTTGATCGAAATATACAACAGGTTGGAGATTGAAACACTTCTGAACTTTCGGATTTGATCTTTCTTTTCATCAAAATATATTAATCTTTATTCTAGCAAGAAACGATGCTTTTTGTCCGCAATTTTTCCTTTTTGTCCGTTTTTGCTTTTTGTCTGATAATTTTGCCTTTTGATCGATACTTTTGCTTTTTGTCCGTTTCTTTTTGTCCGTTTTGCTTTTTGTCCGATAATTTTGCTTTTTTGTCCGACACTTTTGCTTTTTGTCCGTTTCTTTTTGTCCGATCATTTTGCTTTTTGTCTGACACTTTTTTGTTGTCAATTGCTTTTGGGCCGTTTTGCTTTTTGTCCACCAATTTTTCTTTATGTCCGATATAAGTGTGTATATTTTTGAAGGTCTCATTTTGAACTTCGAAAATCATTATTAGGGTATCTTATTTAAAAAAAAATTGATGACCTCGCCTACCAAGCAAGATGGCCAAAATGACTGAAATAGAACAAACGGGATAAAATAAACTGCTTATTACCACATAACCCAAATCATGAGTGAGTTTTGGATTGCGTCACTTTTACTGTTCTATAGTTATGCCCTTTTGGAAATGGAAAAACTGCTGATTTTTTTAATATACGTTCTTTAACTGTAGTTTGCCTTTAAAATACCACAAAACACAGGACGAGTATGAATTTTGGTTGGTATTCTCATTTTTCCTGTAATGCCCTAATTTAATAGGAAAAATGCTGACTTTATCGTTTGTGTTTTCTAACTTAATAGAAAAAAAGATCAGGTGTGATTGCCAATGAGACAACTCTCCACATGAGACTAAATGACACAAAAAATAAACAAATATAGGTCACCGTCCGTCTTTCAACAATGAGCAAAGTCCACACCGCAAAGTCAGCCCCGAAATGACAATTTAAAGAATTCAAACGAGAAAAAATAACGGCCTCAAGCAAATTTTACGAACCTGATACACAATGCCCATTACAACAGAAGTAAGACCAAGTACAAAAAGGGTAGTGTCACTTTTGTCGTTATCAAGTTATGTCCTTTTTTTAAATTTATATGCAAGCAGGAGCATTATCTGTGTCCATTGGACTCATTTCCCATTTATTATAGGATTAATTGCCCTAAAATGACAATTTGTTTTGCCTGCTATCTTGACAATTATAATAGATACAGGAAGACTTTACGTTGATCAGCAAGATCGGTTCTACAACAGAGGGACGAAAGATACCATAGGTACAGGCAAACTCATCAATCGAAAATAAACTGGCAACGCCATGGCTAAAAATAAAAATACAGACAAAGAAATAATAGTACACATGACAAAACATAGAAAACTAAAGAATAAGTTTCACGAACCCAACCAAAAACTACGGGTGATCTCAGGTGCTCCGGAAAGGTAAGCAGATCCTGCTCAGCATGCGGCACTCTACGTGTTGCACGTATCATAATACATCCGGTAAATAGTCTAAGTCGGTAGCTTGCATTCACGAAAGGGAAGGGGATTGTAGTTACCATGGTTACGACATAAGAATATATCCAAATTGAGCTAAAGTACGTCCATTATTCATTTTTCATTATTCAACATTCAATAATGAAAAATGAAATAGGTCACTATTCACTATTCAATGTTAAGTGATGAATAATGAATAATGACATAGTTGATGTTTCATTATTCAAGTTGAAGCGGTGAATAGTGAAATAGAAATAAAAAAAAAAAATGACTGTGACACTAAAGCTATAGCCCATATACTAAAATCGTCTTTTTGGTGTTATCAAACAAATATTTGAATTGAAATCAGAAAGAAAAAAAGAAAAACACTCTTTAAATTTTAATTTGCTTTTTTATCCAGATTCGAAGGATCAACTTGGGGGTTTCCTAACTATTTTTAACAGAAATTCTTTCAAATTGACACGAGTATCCAATGATGTTCATGGAAATTAATAAAGAGCACGAAAACCTATCCTTTGTGATCTTTTAATGGCTGTTCGTCGAAAACAGATTATTTGTTAACCAACAAAATATCTTATGTGAGCCGTCAGCAATTGTCACACAGGCAATTTGCTACCTTAGTACTCCAAAGTCAGACTTTTCGCGGGATCCTATTAAACATTTAGTGTTGTCACTACATGTAACATGTGCTCTAGTAGAGATTTCGTTGCAACCCAAAAACGCATTGTCTACTGTAACTGAAAAATTTCGGGCAGATAAATCTTGACAGTCATGATGAACATTTTTATCCGAGGCTCTAAATGCGTTAGTTTCAGAGATATAATCCAAAATCTACATTTTTCCACAATGTTCTATTTTTAGACATGGTGGCCATCTTGATAATTGGACGGGGTCATCGGGTGTTTTTTAGCATGGATACCCTAATGATGATTTTTGTCATATTTGCTTTAAATTTGCCATTAGTTTCAGATTTTCTCAAAGTTAACGACGAGTTCACTTATCCCTCTGGTCCAGGTGAGCTAAAAAAGCAAAACGGACATAGAGCAAAAGTGTCAATCAAAAAATCAAAAATATCGGACAAAAAGCTAAAGTGTCGGACATAAAGCAAAAGTATCGGGAAAAAGTAATAACGTACAAAAAGCAAATTGCTGACAAAAAGTACCGTATCATAGCATTTTACCTCTTTTTTTATTTTTTAGCCTAGTAGCTATGCTGGATAAAAAGCGTGATCATCGGGCATATTGTATAAGCTAGATACACCTAAAGTTTGATGTAGCATGAGCACGGCTGGTAATCTACACACGCAGAGCATGAAAACCGTGAGAGCATTTCCGGTTGTGCTTGAGTACTAGTGGAGTAATTGTCCCCGCTTCAAAAGGTATGTACACATTTCTAAACCGCAATTTTCTTATTCAACTGGTCGAAATATTGAAAATCGGAGAATGCTATGCTGTGGTGTATGTTTTAACGAAGAGATACAGGTATCATTCACTGTTGTACGTGGAGTTGAACTACAAAATAAGTTGTCCCACGAGAAAGTGACTTTTAAATTTTAAAATGTTTCTATAAACATACCTACAAGTTCATTTTTTTTTCAGTCAATGGTTAAGCATGTCGTTTTGGGCGGCGTGTACACTGTGCGGTAATGATGGACGTCTTAATAAATCTAAAAACCTCAAATTTTCATCATTTAATGCGTGAGGGAATCGGTTATGATTGAGGACATCGTGAATGCGTTAGGGACGACGTGAAGTTATATGTTTATATCCAAAGAGGGACGATAGATACCAGAGGGACAGTCAAACTCATAAATCGAAAGTAAACTGACAACGTCATGGCTAAAAATGTAAAGGACAAACAGACAAACAATAGTACACATGACACAGCATAGAAAACTAAAGAATAAACAACAAGAACCCACCAAAAACTAGGTCTCAGGTACTCCGGGCGGCTAATCAGATCGTGCTCCACATGTGGCACCCGTCGTGTTGCTTATGAGATAACAAATCCGGTAAATAGTCTTATTCGGTTGTTCACATTAAATTTTGTGAAAGGGAAGGGGATTGTAGTTACGACGTAAGGAACATATCCAAGCTAAAGCTATTAGTCGTTGAAAGTTGCCTTATTTTGGTTAGATTATTCATGAACAACACATTTGTGTCCATAAAAAAAAAGAGATAGAATTTTGAAATAACAATAAATCACAAAGTTTTCTTTATAAACAGTCTAACCAATAAATTGCAAATATGTCTCCAAATTTGCGGATTTGGGCAGAAACTCGGTATGTTTATTCATACTGTGGATTTTTTTTTCGTTGGTTACCAATATTCGTGGGTGCAGGTTAATCACGAAATCAAATGTTCTAAACATAACGTATTTTCAATAGGCTTTGTATACAGAGATTGATGAATCAAATATCCACGAATGTGCAAGTTTTCAGCATTCCACGAAAATGTATATCAAAGAAAATAAATGAATCCACAGTAAACAGAAAACTTGGTTGTTTATTGTATAAATCCAAATATTCGAACAAATATCAAAATTTGTGTTTTCACAATCATTTTGTTTTCAAATAAGCAATTCAAGTGAAAAAAATCTTTACGTAAAAAATATATACTAGGCTGATAGTGAAAATATTAACTTTTATTTGTAGCAAGAAACAGTCAAAGATTTTTTCTTTTTATTCTTCGTAAAACATATTTTAAAACCTATCTTCCCACAATTTATTTCAATTTTTTTTTTTAGGCACACACATGTGTTGTTTCACGAACAATCTAACCAAATTTAGGCAACTTCCAACGACTCATAGCTTGGATATAAAGATATGATTTCACGTCCACTCACGCATTCAAGATGTCCTCAATCAAAACCGATCCCCTCACGCATGAAATAATGAAAATTTAAGGGTTTTAGATATATTTTGAAATCTTTCAACACAAGACAGCGTACAATCCGCCCAAAACGACATGCATACCCATTGACGGAAAAAATAAGTAAATTTGAACTTGTAGGTCTGTTAATAGAACCATTTCAAAATGTCACTTTTTTAGTCAAATGCCATACGGCTACGTAATACTAGCACTACAGCTATCGATGTCTTTAAGAGTTGGAGCAAGAAGATTTGCCTGTCCAAGTTACTTCTAGAGAAATATTGTTTTGCAGTTGTACCTCGTGTCGGATTATTCCCGGCTATGGTTTTTGAATTGGTGACTCCAGATTAATTATTTTAGACGAGGTTAATATGGTACAGGTAGAACACACTGGTGACGAGTTTTGTTTCTGGGAGTAAGAAGAGGTAGTTCGGGCTGTGGTGATGGAGGTTACTTGCTGTATAACATTATCATACCGGGAGAGGAATTTAGCCAATGTGATTAACCTGCCACCAAAGGACATTTAAATGTGAAAAGTAAGTCATGCAACCTCAGCATAATTATGGAATCAAAATAATAAGACTCTGTAAGTTTTAGTTAAATGTATCACTGCTACTCAGACAGTTAATGATCTATGGTTATGTACTAAAAACGTCACGTTCTTTAAAAAATAAAAATAGGAAGGTATCGAAAGCTTGTTGGTAAACATTCCGTATAAACTTCTCACATACTAGTAATACACGACGGTCTTGAAGTTTAGATTTTGTTTACTGACATTGTTAATCATCCTTATAACGTATTATAGTGTTCGTTTTATTCGTTTTATTAAAGTTTTAACCTATACTGTTTGTCTATTTTGATTATATACTTTTTCGCGTTACTTGGTATTAATACATCCTGGTTAAATGTAATAGTGCGCTGGTCCTTGTTTTGTATTTATAATGTCGTCCATTAAAGCGTAAATGCGTTTTCTAAAAAGTGTAAATATGCCATTTTGTGTCTTCCTGTCGACATAGTTGTTTAGTTTTATAGTTATTACGATTTTAACACAAGGCTTTTCTAATTCAGGAGTATACTACCTTAGCTGTATTTGGCAAATCTTTTAGGAATTTTTAGTCCTGATTGCTCTTCAACTTCGTACTTTATTTGGCCTCTTTAATATTTTTTTATTCGAGCTTTGTTTTGTAGACGAAACGTGCGTCTGCTCTGTGTAAAAGTTTAGTCCTGGTATCTATGATGAGTTTATTTAATGTTTGACTTTCGTACTCCAATTTTTTTCATTTTCACCTGTTATGTTTGTTTCTTTTGCTGACATATTATTGTCAATAGCATGTTAATCTATGCAACTACCATACATGTGAAAGGAATTTTCTAGCTAATCCACCGTGTTCTACATAAGGTAATACTTTAAACAAGTAAAGGATATTGCAGTTATATTTCATTCGTTACATGTATTTTAGCTTTTGATTTTATTATTTGATAAGACTTGTAGTTTGTAATTTTGCATTAAGAAAAATTCATAACGATGAAATCACTAGCTCACACACATCAAACGAAGGGAGAACGACTGTCATATTGCTGATTTGGTACAGGTAATTTTCTAAGAAAATGGTAGATTAAACTTGGTTTTAAAGCTGGCAAAACTCCTCACTTGTATAACAGTCACACCAAATTCCATAATATTGACAACGATTCTTGAACAAAACAAACAGACACAAGAGATAAAAATGTCTCAAATAGGGATACAACAGCAACAGGAACCCCACTAAATGTGGCTAGAATTTGTTTTTATGAAAAAAGTAAAATCACAAAAATACTGAACTCCGAAGAAAATTCAAAACTGAAAGTCGCTGATCAAATGTCAAAGTCAAAAGCATAAACAGTACATGAAACGGATAGATAACAACTGTCATATTCTTGACCTGGTACAAGTATTGTATTATGTGGAAACAGGTGGATTAAACTTATTGTTAAAAACATAAACCTTCCTTTATCATCCTAATTTACGGATAAATTCCCGATTGTGACTGTTTTGCCGAGTGTGAACTCGCATTACTATAAGACGTGGTACGGTACTTATACATCCCAAATTCATGTATTTAGTTTAAATGTTTAATGTTATATTTGTAATTCTCATCGGATTTTGTCAGGTGTGTTGACGTCTTTTCTATTGTATTTGTGTGTTGTGGTAGAGAAAATTGATCACCGCACTTCATTTATCAGATTTGATTTCGTTCAAAGTAATCAGTACGATATTTTACGTTTGAAGTTAGATTCATAACAAACCTGACATAGTTTTATAATATAGTTAATTGCTACCTCAGTTTTATATTAATAAGAATTAAAATGTGCTTTGTTATTAAATGCAATATCAGTATTTGGTTCAAATATATAATCTTAAATTAGTCCTAATTCTATCTTGTTCATTCTTATGTGACGTCATTTTTCATTTTTTGATGCTCTGTTTTACTAATTCAAATGACGTCATTTTTTCGTCATTTTTCAGTTTCAAATAGGACGTCACTAGACGTAGAGGTTTAAACGTATTCGGATGTGTCTACTTTTGTGTTTCAAATGTCTGGTTATGTAAATGTATTTCAGTTGTTTCCTGTAATTAGTTAATACTTCAGCTTTATCATGTACATCTTTTGAATATTCATTTTATTAAATTTACTGTTTGCAAAAGTATAAATTACTCTAAATTATAGGGATTTTCTGGTAACTTAACAGAAAACCCTTGCCGTTTTTGGCACAACCTTTTTGATCTTTTGGTCCTCGATGCTGTTCAACTTTGTACTCGTTTCGGCTTTCAAACTTTTGTATCTGTGCGTCACACATAGGTCTTGTGTGGACAAAATACACTTCTGGCGTATTAAAATTTTGAACTTGTTGCCTTTTGTTGGCTGTTGTTCGTGTGATTCTTTGTCAATTGTGTTCTCCAATTTATTTATATTGTAGTCCTGTGTTGTCATTTTGATGTTATATTTCACATGGCCATAAAAGTGCGAGGTTTGGCATGCCACAAAACCAGGTTCAACCCACCATTTTTTCCTTTAAAAATGCCCTGTACCAAGTCAGGAATATGGTCATTGTTATATTATAGTTCGTTTCTGTGTGTATTACATTATAACGTTGTGTCGTTTGTTTTCTCTTATTTTTGAGTGTAAATTCACATTGCGATAAGACGTGTCACGGTACTTGTCTATCCCAAATTCATGTATTTGGTTTTGATGTTATATATATATGTTATATTTGTTATTCTCGTGGGATTTTGTCTATATGTGTTACATTTTAGTGTTATGTCGTTGTTCTCCTCTTATATTTAATGCGTTTCCCTCGGTTTTAGTTTGTTATCCCGATTTTGTTTTTTGTCCATGGATTTATGAGTTTTGAACAGCGGTATACTACTGTTGCCTTTATTTATTACAGAGAAATTGACATGACAATTGGCCTTTACATTTGTTCTTAGGAAAATTCAAAACTGAAAGTCTCTGATAAAATGACAAAATCAAAAGCTCAAACACATCTAACTAATAGATAACAACTGTCATACAGGCATTGTCTTATGGAGAAAAGGGTAGATTTAACTTGGTTTAAAGACCTCCCTTGACCATCCTTATTTAACGAATAAATGACTAGATAGAAACTGACATGCCAATTGGAATGGCCTTTACATTTGTCCCTTTTTTCAATCTTGAACATTTCACCTTTGTTATGTTTTTCTATCTTTAAAATGTGGTATATATGCATAGCTCTCAACATACCTAAATCTGTTGCGAAATGACGAACTTTGTGTGGTTTACTTTTGAAATTGATTCGAAAGCAAGATTTATGAACAAAAAAACAAGTTTTACTATATGCTATTAATAAACAGTTTTGAGTTCAAGGAATGCAAAATATAATGGCAGATGTAGAACAGTAAGAACGTCAATCCTGCATAGTTCATATATCGTAAAAATCAAAATTATTCTTTCCCATTTTTCACAAGCATGTTAGAATTCGGCTGTTGTCTGCTCTATTGTCGGGTTGTTGTCTCTATATTTGCATTCTTGATTTTAAACTTTGGAATACGCCCATGTTATTTGTTGAAGTGAGGTCGAATACAACTCGTAGTAAACCATCATATCTTATATTATGAAGAGACGATCATTACATGTTTAAAAAGGGGAGATCCCACTCTGATGCGTCGGTAATGTTCTTCTTGCTACAAGTACGTTACGTTGACTTGATAGTTTAGCTAAGCAACGTCACAATTGTTTCGGAGTGTAAGGGAAGAGATACAGGAGTATCTATTAATTCATTTTCCATTGAATATTCGAATTATTTGTTTCCAACCGTTGCCTGTTCGATTAATTCATTTAAATCTGTTGTTTGTTCGGCTTATTCATTTTCATCCGTTGTCTGTTCGACTTTTCATTTCAATCCGATGCCCGTTTGATTTATTTACTATTATCCCTGGACTGGATTGAATAATTCATTTTCATCCATTACCTGTTCGACTTATTCATTTCAATCCGTTTAAAATGGGTTACTAGTGCGGGAATAGAAACATATCACTAAATATAGAGGATCTAGAGGATCTAAAATTGAATACGACAGTGAAATTCAAACCAAAATAGTTTAAAATACCAAATACAGTGCGAAGAGAAAGAGCATCGAGAATTCCAAAGTTCAAAAGGTTTTGTCAAATGAAGCCAATGAAATATATTCCTGGACTAAAACAGCCAAAGTATTTTGAGAGAGAAAAAGAAATCAGCCAATTTATAATTATGACCAAATAAATATAATGCATGTCCACATTGAAGTGCTTACTACTATGCTAGTGAAACTTTCAGGTCAAACTTTCTTTGTAGTAAAGTCCTGTTATTGAGGCGTTGACCATTATGCTAGTGAGACCTTTAGGTCAAACTCTCTTTGTAGTAAAATCATGACACTGAGGTGTTGACTACTATGCTAGTGATACCCTCAGGTCAGACTCTCTTTGTAGTAAAATCATGTTACTAAGTTGCTGACTACTATGCTAGTGATACCCTCAGGTCAATCTATCTTTGTAGTAAAATCATGACACTGAGGTGTTGACTACTATGCTAGCGATACCCTCAGGTCAAACTTGTAGTAAAGTCCTGTTACTGAGGTGTTGACTACTATGCCAGTTATAGCATCAGGTCAAACTCTCTTTGTAGTAAAAATCCTGAAACTTATTTTTTATTGATATAAATGAACAGGACAGATATGGTTTTATATAAAGCTTTATTATAGTAAAACTGATTCTCCAAACATACATACTTTTTATTAAGCTAAGCATATTTCTTTCCTGTATTTAATAACACTATCCAAAATAACAAAATACATAGAACAATTATTATTTCTAGTCATCTTTTCACTTCATATTTATAATTACAATGTTCTGCAATATATAGAATTAAAACAGGATCAGATTTCACAACTTGGATTGATGTTGTTAGCAATCTTCCATACGCATTTGTTATGTTTTTTGTGACATCGATGTATGACACGACATATTCCATAATCTCCAAGGCAGTGATGGTCGAATTGATTCGTTTGATGTAAACATCCAGAAGGCGTTGAAGAGTCAAACTGTGTTTGTACAATAAAAGAAAAAAAATTCATTCTAAACTACAGTTTTATGTTGTGTTTCTGTTGTGTCGTAGTTCTCTTATATTTGATGCGTTTCCCTCCCTTTTAATTTGTAACTTGGATTTGTTTTTTCTCTATCGATTTATGAATTTCGAACAGCGGTAAACTATTGTTGCCTTAATATACGATATTAGATCTTAGATAAAATAAAACGACTAAAAATACAAAACTAGAATAGATCAAGTTTCATTGTGATGAACTTCATTATGTTATTTTTATATTGTTTTTATTAATTATTCATGTTATTTGCTTATTATTCATCAATTGTAATTCATTAAATGCAGCTCATTTTCTTATTTCATGGCGTTTAAAGGTATGTTTAAATTGCACCCTGAATGACGCCCCACTCAATAATTCATGCGCCAGGTGGTAAATAATGTGACAAGCACATGGTTATTTTTCAGGTTTACTCGTTGGGTAGAGCACACATACATGTTGATGTTAACAGACGTTTAGTCTGCTGCATTTCAGAAATATATATGATGATACATCAGAATTTTTTTGCAGAACAAAAATTTCACAGGGAAATATAACATGTGTTTGTATAATGAATTTGCTCAGATAAAAAGATTTATTTATATTTTTAACGTTTTTCCTTTTCATATTGCATATCAAACAGACCAAGAGATTAATATTCCTTATATTATTAGATAGGTGCGAGTTACTAATGAATTCAGAAATATGTGTTTGTACCTATTATTACGATAAATAAACAACGGTAACAACATAAGAACACATTCAGATATCACCAAGGTAACAAACACAGATATTTTTCTGATGACAGCGATTTCAATGAAACAAACGTGATTTCGATTTACCTTTTCAGAAGTTAAAAAACTATAAATGTTTCCTTTTGTACCCCAAAAATGAAAGTAACAACAAACCATTTGAAAAACGAAACCTTATTCCCAAACTTATAACACAATTTTAAAGGATGTAAAATATTCCCGTGCTATCATCAGTTTACCAAATATAAAACAAAGCACTAACACATTGGCAACCTTTCTGGTAGGAACCTCTCAATCCAGTCCATTGTACATCTGTTACGTCGCTACATTCCTTATGAAAAAAGTTCGTAGCCGTGCGTATCCGATAATTACCATTCGTCGTATCAACACCTGTTTAACAAAATATAGAATATAAGTTTACACCGAGAAATATACAAATCTACTTTCAACTACAAAATTCTGTAGAAAAACCAATGCAGTGTATTTGACCCCCATTGTCAATGTTCTAGTCTCAACAAACACCCTCGTGGATATCCACAAATATCTCTGAGGGATATCAGAAAATGACAAACCGGATCGAGACTATCATCATATAATACCGTTCGCTTATCAGTGAACGGAAGTCCTTTTTCTCTTTAGTCTGAAATTACTATAAAAAAACTGTTAATAACTTTGTTAACACTTAATCTATTGGATGTTGAATATGAACTGATTTTCAGTGTAGTCTTAGATAAATGGTTTGTCCATAGTTGTTATTTGTTTTGACTTAGCTGTCAGTAACTAAATATACTCGCAGATATGCACTTAATTAACATAACAATGGAAATTGGGAATGTGTTAAAAATATCCGACTATATATTAGAAAACAGCCAAATACCAAAATTGGGTCTTCAGCACAGCGAGAAATACCCGCATACAGAGTCGGACTACAGCACAACGT
>CM034358.1:18096647-18300984 GCA_019925275.1 Mytilus edulis
GTTCAGATCAGAAGTTCCTGTTTTTGTACTATCAACGTTCAGAGAAACAGTACGCTCTAATATGCAATTAAAGGTATGTTGAGTTTTGCAGCACAAGTCAAGATAAGGTATAGTTTTGACATGAAATAACTGTCACTTTATTTGAACTTAAGACAAAGAAGTCATTAATGCTTGAAATTGCAGAATTAAACATATAAAGCAGTGGGGCTATGAATTAGTGGTTTTATACCTTAAAATGACTTAAGTCATCTTCTAGGAAACGTTGG
Source organism: Mytilus edulis (assembly GCA_019925275.1). NCBI lineage: Eukaryota > Metazoa > Mollusca > Bivalvia > Mytilida > Mytilidae > Mytilus > Mytilus edulis. Next base: position 18,096,914 of record CM034358.1, read on the forward strand.
AAATGGCTCAAAATAGCCATATCAAAGATTTTGACTATCACAATGACAATTTTTCGCATAGAAAACAAGCACATTGACTTCTATTCATTTTTTTGCCTTTATGATTTCTTTATTAATCCCCTATCAATATATACTACTTTTATGAAAAGCTATTATTTTGAAACTGAGTAGCAAGCTTTTTTAAAGCGACAGTAGTTCACTGTGTTCAAATCTCGTAATCGATAAGAGCGCAAAAGGTCAGGGTAACAAAAAAAAACAGGGAGGGAATATCATGAACTGTATAAATGACAACATTACATGATAGGATCACAATACAAATAAATCAGAGAACATATAGGACAGACGAATAAAAGCTAACAAAAGTTTTCAGGTTAAAATTCAACACGGCAGCCGCGCGTTTCGTTAAACCGCAGATCAGACGACACTCTGCTAGCTTAATCGCTAATGTTTATAAAAGTTTTTTTTCTGTCGAGCAAACACATTTATTTTTGTATTATTGTTCCTATGGTATAGACAAAAAGTGTATCGAACAATTAATGATCATCATAATTATGTTATGAAATTACCATTTCCTTATTAGCCCTGGTAAATATAAGGGATCAGCTGTAATGAACCTGAGACTCGATTCGATAGCCAATAATGCCCATTCTAGAGATGGCGTGAAACAGATGTGGAAACTAAAAAAAAATCCATAGATCGTTTAGAGTACATACAATTTAAGACTCTTTCATTTTGCAATAGTATCAAAACAATTGACTTTTCTACACTTTACAAAAGTAATCCCAATTCATAAATAAAAAACATATTGAAGAAGAATTGGAATTGCTTTGTTTCGTAAAAAAAAGAATGGCCACCGTCGATACAAGTATTTTGTCTTAGGCAGGAATAAATCTTACATTTTAAATAATCTCTATGATTCAAGCAAAATTTTTTCTGAAACTGACATTATCAGGATGTTTGAGTTCTTGATTGACAGCATATTTGTTACATTCGGAGGACATGCTTTTAACAAACTATCGGCATTCCCATGTGAACCAACTATGCTTCGCTTCTTGTCGACATGTTCCTTCATTCTATGAGGCCAATTATAACGGAACTTCTTAGGAAGACAGATAAGAAGTAAGCAATATCCTTCAACTTTACTTTCCACTAAAGAGATTATGTTCGCTCACGAAATAATTCAAAATTTGGTGACTATGTTGAACGCATATATCCCATTAAACTAGAGATAACGGAAACATCTGTCGGGAATTTAGCGCGAATATATAGTAATTACATGTTAACGTTGCTACCTGACTTATGTAATTATGACGCTTCTTATATAGCAATTGCTAGACGTTAGTATAAATACGACTTATACACAACGCATTTTACTACTTTACACAACATTTTATGGTGCCGTGACCAGGATTGTTTGAAGTGTATACATGGAAACGTAAGATCTACCTAATGTTTTCCTCAAACAAATTTTTGTAATTCTATAAAGCGTTCCCACCATCCACAATACCAGGGCGCTCGTTTCGGTATACATCTCCAATTTGTTCCATGTGTTGACAAGTATCGTTTAGCGATGGTGATTGGGTTAATTTCGTTAATGTTTTAGAAGCGGCTAAATATGTTGAAGCGTTATCCGAAATCATGGTGTGTAGTCTAGATTTACGACTAACAAATCTTCTAAAGGCTTGTAAAAATGATTTTTCTAATAGGTCCGGGACAACTTCCAGGTGTACGGCTCTCGTTGAAGCACAACTAAATAGACATATAAAAACCTTGTTTTCAGTTTCATGTTTATCTCTAACGCACAGCGCTCCTGTAAAGTCGACGCCTGTAATTGTAAAAGGCGGCGCTTCCAGTAATCGAACTTTTGGGAGTGGCGGCGGATCAGGTGCTGTATATGGTTTACTGTTGATTTTTCGACAAATAACGCAATTTCGCAAAATTCCTCTTACGTTTTGGCGAATTTGGGGTATTCAGTAAGTTTGTCGTATCTGAGTCACTGTTGATAAATCTCCCGAGTGTTTCATGTACTTGTGGATATCAAGAACAAATAATTTCGTAAAAGGATGACTTTTAGGTAACAAATAAGGAAATTTCGTATATTCACAAACTGGTGCATTATGATTACTCCCTAAGTCGACTCCACAGCAAATTGCGTCTTTGTTATTCAGGTACGATCTAAGTTGTCTAACTAAAACAGTAGGTTTATTATCCTTTAATTTCAAGTATAACATTTCGTCCTTAAATGAAGTTCTTTGGCAACTTAGTATCCAGCATTCTGTGGCATCCTGCAATTCCTCTCTTGAGACGTATTTTGCCTTATTTCTCTGTAAATTGGCGAACGGCAATTTCGTATAAATGGTAATAGATAAGCTGTTATTCGTAGAAATTTGATAATGTACTTTATCTAGTAATTTGCACAATTTGGTGTATTCCTTGTTAATAATCTATTTTATTGTCCGCTGTCCTGCTTTGAAGTTGATAAACAATGTAGAACTATCTGACTGTCTGACCAAAACGTTATGTCTTCTATGTGTAAAACTGAACGGCTAGTCGTGCTCCAACCAATGCGGCCATTAATTCCATTAATTCCAGCTGTGGTAGTGTCAGTTGTTTAAGCGCTGCTACTCTATTCTTTGCAATAACTAAAGATGACTCATGATGGTTACATATGTAAACAGTTGCTGCGTATGCAGTTGTACTAGTGTCTACAAAAACTTGAAGTTGGGTATTCTGATTTGGTAAATTGGGAATAAACGGTATTTTCAGTTCTGTATAAGTCGTTTTCTCCAAATCCTTGGCTAAATTTTTCCATGTTGTCTGTATTTCTTATGGTAGTGGCTCATCCCATTCGTACTTCTGTTCCCACAATGTCTGCATTAAAAATATTTGCTCGTACGAAAGCAGGGCTAGCGGATCGTAAATACATGACGACTGTTTAAGAATTTCACGCTTCGTAATATTTGGAAGTTCAATATCAAATAAGTCGACTTTTTGAAAAGTGACCGTATCTTTAACTGTATCCCATTTCAGTCCAAGTATTTTGACAAAAGTTTCTTTTTCACATACGTTATGTTGTTTGGCTAAATTGTAAGTTTTGGGCAATTTGAACTCCATGAACGAAGGTTGAAATCAGCCTCCGACATCAATGATCTGGCTTGTACAAAATACTTTGCGGCGTCATCTTCATTTTCTTATAATTAACTGAACAAAATGTTATTCACGTAAAGGTTATTCTTCATCATTGCTGAAATATTTGTGTTGCATGCATCCAAGTGTTTAAGCAGTGTTGCGTTTAGAATGAACGGTGGACTTGTTGCACCAAACAAAATAGATTTAAATCGATATGTTGTAAGAGTACTGCTGGGATTATCTGTGTCGCTCAACCAAAAAAAGCGTGTAAATCTCGATCTTTCTCATCTAATCCAATATGTAAGAAAGCCTTTTCAATGTCTGTACTTATTGCATACTTCTTGATTCTAAATCCCATTTATTTTTTTGTCAAGTCATTCAAGTCTGGCGGAGTTGACATTAGGCAATCATTCAAACTTGCGTGATCTGGCGACTTTTTACAGCTACAGTCGTACACTATACGAATTGGTGTTGTTCGAATCCTTTTTTACGGCATGATGTGGTATCTAGTGAGTGCTTTTATACCATTTTCGTTTTTATCGTTTAATTGTCTATAAACCCTCTCTTTATTTGGTCTTCAATAATTTCTGAATACTTTTTTAATAAATGTGGTTCACGACTTAGTCTTCTATTCGTGTGTTCGGTCCTTGCTTTAGCGATCATGATGTTTGAAGGTAAGTACGGATGATCCAGGTTCCATGGAAATATGGCAGAATAACGTTCCTTTTCAAATTTGATACAGTCTTGTTGATAAGTCTTTACAAAACTCTCCTCATCGTCCTGTTGTGTTAAACGTATTCCTAACGATTCCAGATTCCAGAATAACTCGATCTCTCTTTCCTCTGCATGGTGTAAAGAAACATTCAAAAGAACTGATGAAGTAAAGGATTTCTTTCTGCTTCTTATTATGGGTCCAGAAAACAAGTAACCAATTTTTGATGCTACGGCTGTAGGTCCATTCCCTCTACTCACGTGATCTTGAACTATATGCAAATAATAATCGGCTCCTATCAAGAGTGAAATTTCAAAACTATCAGCGTTATTTGCAGAATGTGCGAGCTCTAAATCTTTCAAGTATGGCAAATTGCGTGTAAGGTATTTCGTCTGGTTTTGAAGTGGGACTGCAATATCTGGAACAATCAATACCTTAATGTTTACAATCTCACCTTTGTAGTTGAACGGTTGCTGTATGCAAATGGCATATATTCTTTTTCTTGTCTCAAAAAGCTGACAGTTCAATTGTGTCCCTTCCGCTTGGTCTTATATGTAATTTTCGGCTATGCTCTAAGGGATGAATGAACGTTGGGCACCTTCGTCAAATAAAATACTAGCTTCTGTGATCTGTTTCCCGTATGATATTGGTGCGATAGCTGTTTCCAATAAAACGCTTGTGTGGTGTGAGGTATGCATTACTATAATGGCCTGACCATTAAGTATAACCACGATTGGGCTCAAGCAATAAGAATATCAGGTGCTGACAATCTATTCCTAAACCAATCTAACAAATGGTAAAAAGCTGAAAATACAAATAAAATACAATTTTACAATGTGTTCAATTAATGTTATTAAATCGAAATGTCAAAAATAATAGATAGCACAGTCCGTTGAATGCGAGAAAATATTGTACTTTCAAGAACGGTTAAATTTCAGGTATTTCACGGAGAAAAGGTTCAAATATGTAGACAGCAACTTGAAGGGTTCAAATACAATGTTGTAGAATTAACTCACTCTGTGGTTAGCCACGAATTGTGTCCAAGATGACGTTTGTCATTAGAATTAATGTTCTCAAGTACTGGTATGACCTTGCAGTCTTCAGTTTTAGATACGTGTGAGAGAGGGAAAGGTAGCAACGATACGATGTTTTAACGTTCTTATAAGGTTAAAGGTGAATAATCCTCCTAGACTGGAACACATAAATAGATTAAGAATATAATCAAACGAACTAGATAGATACCAAGCTTACAACGGTTGATTTCTCCTTGCTGTCCTGTCCTTTTCCATCTGTAGCTTGTTCCCCGCAAATACTGGTGTGATGTTTCTTGCTGCATTTTTTACATCGGTTACGCGATTTACACCCGGAAACACCGTGCTTCCTAGACAGTTAAAACATTTTTTCTTTTGCTTTACGATGTTCAGTCTTTCATTCACGTCAGAAATTATCGTGCAATCTACCGGAAAATGTACACCAGTGCAGTAGATGCATGGACCTTTTTTTATCATTGAAACGTGGATGGTTTGTATTGAAATTTTGCTGTGTTTTATTATGAGCTTCGGTCAGAAATGATGCGGTAGTATGTAAACCGTCGCGGTCGGTATATTGCCCCGCTTCACGAATTCTCGCTTCTTTAATTTAGTTATTTTGTGATGGCTTTTCTGAGGTTGTTTAGAGTTATATGATCGCTATCACATTCACGGGCAATACTTTTCCTCCAGTTTCTACTGGTAGTCTACTAATAATTATAGGTACCAGTAGCGCGCCATACATTTCTTGTGTTTGACCCAAACATTCAAGACCACTTACGTACGTTTCTAGGTAGTCTCGATACCTTCTTAGGCTGTGTAAATCATTTGACTGTGAAGGAAGATCCATTAAGGCTTTCATGTAGGCATGAATTACTTTTGTGGGGCGATCCAAAAACGCTCTTCGAGTAAATTGACGGCTGTAGTGTAATTGGCATTTGTCAGTGCGAAACCTTCAATAGTTTGGTCGGCAGGTCCATGGAGTTGGGCCTTCAAGTAACTAAATTTCTGTATCTCGGACAAAGTACTGTTGAAATGAATAGTTGATTCATAGGAATCCCAAAAGGTTTGCCATTGTAAAATTTTCCCATCAAAGTGCTGTAAATCTAGTTTAGGTAATCTGTGGTTTTGACTGCTATTTGATACCGAAGAAAAACCTTGGTTCTACAAAATATTTGAAGAATGCAAGTCACGATGGGTATTTTGCATGGAGCGAAAATAATCTAAATGGGTTGGCTGTACATTAATTTCAGTTTCATTGCTGCGTGTAACATTGGCATTGGTAAGCGATGAATTTGTGGGGTAAGACGGCGAAAAACTGTATGCATTTGGAACTAGAGACGTTGATGCGACATTTTGAGAAAGTGAATCAGAGTGTGATATTTTTCTAATTTTCCGAAGTTTGGACTCTAAATTAAACTTATACTCATTTTCATTCAAATCCACAATAGTCCTCTGTTTCTGTTCAATTGCATCCGAAATTAATTTCACATCGTCTTTGTCTAAGTCCAAATTCTGTTCAATCTCATCAAATTTCTTTAATAACTTTGTAACTTGCCCTCTGTGTCCTCTACGTAATGCTTTTAACTTTGATTCCATTGTTTCCGACAGTCACGGCACCATAAAACAATACTGACAGAAATAGAAGCAATCTTTAATGATAGACCATTTACCTACGTATCACAGGATATTGAGGACGAGGAACCGTTAACTCCGTCACACTTACTGTACGGAAGAAGAATAATTTTAACGCCGTATCCACAACCGAATATTGAGTACATTGCCGTGAATAGTGGAAAACAAGAACTGCATAATAAACAGTTGAGTTTAATGGATCATGTTTGGAACCGGTGGAAATCCGAATATATAACGACGCTAAGAGAGTTTCATCGCAAAAAGGAAAACAATTTACAAACTATTCAAATTGGAGATGTAGTGCAAGTCCAAGATGATAAATTACCGAAAAACCGATGGAACATAGCCGTTGTTGATGAATTGATCACCGGACACGATGGTTTTAAACGAGCAGCTATAATACGAACATGTGCAGGACGTACATCAGTTCCTGTAGTAAAATTGTACCGAGCTCGAGAGAACAGCAGAAATGGACTACCCAAAAGCGAACTACTAGCTGACAATTTCATTTGAATAGACTTCGTTAAAAGTGAAAATTTAATAAGTGAATTATTTGAATTTGTTTTAGAAAGACAATTAGTTATTTAATTTTCAGTAATATCTATTCGATTGACATTTAAAGTAATTAATAATTTTATATTTTAACTTTTGCCGTCCCCGAGAATGTCCGGAATTCAGCGCGAATATAAACATGTTTCCGTTGCTACCTGACTGATGTAATTGTGACGTTACTAATATAGCAATGGCTAGACGTTAGAATAAACACAATATATACACAACGCATTTATCTACTTTACACAACAACACCAGATACAGTTGAGTCGGCCTTATATCTTGACTTACTTCTGGAAATTGACAATATGCATGAGGGTAGGTTAAAAACAAATCTTTACGACGATAGAGATGATTTTAGCTTTCCAATTGTGAATTTTCCATTTCTATGTAGCAGCATTCCAGCAGCACCTGCATACATAGTTGATTCGAACTTCCCGGGCTTGTATTTTCTATCGTCATTTTCTTGATAGAGGGTTGCTGCTCACAAGGTAGCTATTTAACTAAGAGGTCCACATGGTGAAGTTGAAATCATCCCTTTGTTAATTTTACGTTATGTTGATCGTTATGGAATATCCGTTTCACAGATGATATCGGATATGTTCTGAATGTCTGAATTGCAATCCTGTTCCCTTTTTTAAAAATGTGAGCTACCGCATTATACTATCTACCGGATTTATAATAATATGAGCAACACGACGGGTGTTACATGTGAAACAGGATCTGCTTACCATTCTGGAGCGTCTGAGATCATCCCCAGTTTTTGTTGGGGTTCTTTTTGTTGATTCTTTTGTTTTCTATGTTGTTTCTTGTGCACTATAGTCTGTCTTTTTCATTTTAAGCCATAACGTTATCATTTTATTTTCGGTCTATGAGTCTGAATGTCCCTTTGGTATAACTTGGGTCTAAAATCAAAAGAAATAAAATAAAACAGTTGCTTAAATATCTGTAAGTGGCTCTTTATGAGCTATTAAGTCTTATAGGAAAAGGTAAATGGGTGTTACGGAGCAAAATATTTGATCTTGTATTGAAGGGGAAAACACCAAGGAAACCGAACATCTGACACAAATTCCAAGACCTCACCTAAGTTCATCCTTAATGACAGTTAGTTCAAATAAATAATTTACCTTTGCCTATATAAACATGATAAAGATAACATAAAAAGGTAAACAGCGAATCGCCAAAAATCTAAAACAAAAAAAGAAAGGAATAGAGAAAAAAATATGCAACGACCAATCCTGACCGATTCAAATGTTGCAACAAAAATTAAAGATGATAATAGATGATAAAATATATTTGGACTGCGTTAACGATATTTACGACACGGAGAAGATAAGCAAAAGAGGTGTGTGTATGAACATGTCAAACTTTTGGAACTATACTAAAATAAGTGCATTACGTTTATTACATATATAAGATGCCTGTATTTTGTACCAGTGTGTAAGGTTGTTTACTTTTAAAGTATCCAACTTAAACTATGATTCTTGTTTGGTGAATATAACAAAATGGATGTCAAGTTCAAAGAGCAGAGCACGAGTCGTATAAATAAGTTAGACATTTGTTAAATGAATATAGCTTCATAAATAATCTTACTACCAAACAAAGAGAAAAGTCCGGGTTACGTTTGCATAAATGAAGTCGAGGAAAGACGTTTGACAGATTTAGGAACCACGTGGTTTAGGCGACATCTTTTTTTCCGTTTGTATATTATCAATAATTTATCAACATACTGGCATATATATGATGATATTCAATATAACTTTAGTTCCAAATTATTTTAAAGATTTATTCATTCTTATAATTTTAATCAAATTTATATTGCTGCTTCTTTAAAGAAAGAAGGTACAATAAGATTGTTTTCCTCGGCCTGTATAAACAACGAATCGATAAAAATACTGCAAAAAAAAAAAAAATACAACCACCAACACAACACAAAGACCAAAACAAACCGATAGTTCTGATTGGTTACCTTTGTAAATGCGCTTATGTATGCTATTTTCAACAAGTTTGACATGTGCACACACGCACTCCCCTTTTGTTTATATTCTCAATGTAGTCAATGTCGTAAATACAATCCAAATTATACCAAACGTGTGATTTGTTAAACCAGACGCACTTTTCGTAAACAAAGATCTCGACAAAAACATAGGTTGAAGGCCGAGTTAAATACGGAAATAAAAAAACATTAAAATAGGAAACCCAAAAAGGTTGTATGTAGTGATATTTATCTTTTTTATAGGGGTAGAAAGTATTTCGAATTTTAAAACAACTGATCTAGTATTAATATACGCTGCAAAATTTCTCTACATTTTAATTGAATCTCTATTAACTCAAATTATCACTATGCAAATCAGTCTAACACCCAGTATTCAGCAAATCTCGTATGGTATAAAAAAAACCTTTCAACAGTTATCAGCGTTATTTTCAGGTGGACCCTGCAGTTGATAACAGCAGTTCTGCTAAATCTCGTATGGTATAAACAACATTCAACAGTTATCGGCGTTTTTCAGGTGGACCCTGCAGATGATGACAGTCCTGTAAAATATCGTATGGTATAAAAACTTAACAGTTACGGCGTTTATTTAGAGGACCCTGCAGTTGATAAACAGCCAGTTCAAATTCGTATGAAAATAACGTTCGAGTATTAAGACCTGCAGTATGATAAACACATCCAGTATCAGCAATCTCTATGTATAAACACATACTATCGGCGTTATTTCAGGAGGACCCTGCAGTTGATAAATAGCCCAGCATTCAGCAAATTGCGTATGATATAAAAAAAAAACATTCAACAGTTTCCGGCGTTATTTCAGGAGTACCCTGCAGTTGATGAACAGCCCAGTATTCAGCAATGACGAACATCAGTACATAAAGGCAACAGTAGTATACCGCTGTTCGAAATTCATAAATCGATATAGAAAAAAACAAATCCGGGTTACAAACTAAAACTGAGGGAAACGCATCAAATATAAGACAACTACGACACCACAGAAACACAACATTAAAGTGTAACACACACAGAAACGAACTATAATATAACAATGGCCATTTCCCTGACTTGGTACAGGCCATTTTAAGAAGAAAAAATGGTGGGTTGAACAAGATTTTGTGGCATGCCAAACCTCCCGCTTTAATGGCAAGGTTAATTATAACATTAAAATGACAACATTACATGACAGGACTACAATACAAATAAATGAGAGAAAATATAGGACAGAGAAACAAACGAATAACAGACAAACAAAAGGTACTTGGTTAAATAAAAATTTAATACGCCAGACGTGCGTTACGTCCACACAAGACTTACCAGTGACACTCAGATGAAAAAAGTTTAAAAGCCAAAACAAGTACAAAGTTGAAGAGCACTTAGGACCAAAAGTTCCAAAAAGTTGTTACCAATACGACCAGGGTTATCCGCCTGGGACAAGAACAACTTTATTATTTAAAATAATTCATACTTTTGCAAACAGTCAATTTTATAAAATAACTATATAGTAGATAATAGTGGTGTATAGCTACAAAAAAAAACCGGATACATTACAGAAATACACAGCCGTGTTAGCCAAAGCCAGTGCAACACACAAAGTGACGTCACATTTGAATTTCTAAAACGAGTTCCCAAAATTAAGAAAGAATTTGTATGGAATTCAAGATTATATGTGTATGACTTATCTAATATTTATTACTAACAGTGAAAATTACAATACTAATTAATATCAAATTGTAGTAGTAATATGATAACTAAATGTATTATCTAGCTATGTCGATGTTTCTTCTGAATCAAACTGTAAACAATATATCGTGTAAATTTCGTTGATCCAAACTAAAATCTAATAAAATGTACTGGATGATTAATTATCTATACCATAACATACGAATACAACAATAAAAAATAATAAGATTTACAACTACAAACCTTAAGACATTTGACAAAATCCGATGACAATAACAAATATAACATCAAAACTAAATAAATGAATTGGGGATGGAAAAGTACCATGACACGTCTAATAGCAATGCGAATTCACACTCATCAAAACAGTCACAATTCGGAATAAGTCACATTTGGTAGTAAAAGATTAGACGACGTAATGACAAACCACAATCTCACACGTGGTAAAAATGTTCATAGTTAGTTTGGACAAAGATACATTGTATGCATCAATCAATTCTTGATGGTGTCCGTAAAATTTACGGAGTGTCATTTTTAATCTGTCTTCCTCATAACTCTGTTGGAGCAGTTTCTGCGTTTGGAGCACACTCTTGTATATGAAACTCGTATAGTGTAAAAATGCAAGATAATAACGTATCAATTGAGATATAAATAAACACCATACGAACGGGCAGAGGGTATGTTACTGCTGAGAAATGGGAAAATGATAATTGGGAAGTTGAAATCGTCTCGTTTATTATAGATTATCGTGTGAACCGTCCATCTGTGTCAATATTGAGGAAAATATCAAGGTATGAGGCAATCCTTCTAGTATCAGTAGTTTCCTTAATTTCAAGTTTACTGGGATATATGAGATGCAAGTATTGGCCTGAAATATGGGCTATTCAATGATAGGACATCATCAATATATCGGAAAGTAAAATTAAAGAATTTCGCAAGGAGCTTTTTCTGTTCGTCTTTTAGAAGGTTTTGAATGAATTCTGCTTCATACGAGTACAAAAACAAATCGGCTAGTAGGGGTAAACAATTAGTACCCATTGGAATACCAACTGTCTGTTGAAATATGAATCCTCAACAAATATAGTGTCGATCAAAAAGTCTAGCATTTTGATAATATCATCTTCAGTATATTTGCTGGTAGATTCAGTAAGGTTCTTCACAAAATATGTATATATTGTAACCCAAAACAAGTAATTTGTATCTACGATTTCCATTTTTATAGAAAAAAACTCTGTTCAATGAGATGGTGAAGTCGATCTTTCAACTGAGCATGAAGAATAGTAGTATAAAACGTAGAAAAATCAAAAGTCTTTATGTTCCTGCAAAATTGGAAAGCTTGCGATCGATGTTTATCATTATATCTTTCGATTTTTTTAGAATCCACATCTGGTTAACACCACTGGTAGAATATATTTCATCATAAAATTTTGAAGCCCATTTTTAACTGTAGAAAGAATAGTAGTCAGTACTTTAGAAAGATGTTTAGTCGAACATTTTGATGATCCAGCTATGTATCGTTCTTTATTTGGAGTTTTGTGTAAATTTATAATTCAGTATTATGATGGTAAATTTTCTTCGTTTTCTTTGATGTTGATACCAAAATACAGAAGGACAAATTAGTGATTTTGTAAAATTTCGTCCCTGGTAAATGATGTTAAAGAATATGTAAGATTATCAGTTGTTCTATCTATTCCAAGCTGTGTTGTGATACATTGCAAATAATGTTTTTTACATATGAAGACATTATTATCAGATGCTTTATCTGCTGGAACAACGACATATTTGTCATGCAAAGAGGATAAAGCATCCACAACATCCAGATTCTTAAAAGGGTTAGTTTATCGTAACTTTTGAATGCGCTTCTGAATGCATGATCGATTAGCTTTGATTCATTCAAACAAAGTGTCAAGTTCTAGTTCGTCTGGTTCGCGCTTTACCCTTTTTCTTGCAAAGTCCTCAACTGCATTCATTAGTAACTTGAAGTTCTTTTTCTAGTTGATGCGCTGGGGAATTCTATATTTTGGTCCCTTGGCTAACAATTCTCTTAGTTGTTGATTGGTAACGATGCCAAGGTCACCAGTAATAACATGACCAGCTGGACTATAATTTGTATTCTGACGATGCACATGAGCAATCCGGTTTTTTAATTTTACATCTTTGAGGTTAAAGGTCTCTAAAACCCACTTGTGGTTGAAAATCTTGGATGTAATAGACTAGAAATGTCAGGCGAAGCTTTATTTTTGAAGTAATCAGATATAGTTTCTTGTACAGATATCTGATGGAAAATATTGCTAATATTTTTAGCATCTTAACCGTTATTGGCAAATTCTACCTTAAAAAAACACGTTTTTCCTCATTATTGGATAGAGTCGATACATACTTTAGAAAAATTTCGACAGAATTTATGGCAAGCATGTTTTTAAATGACGTCCACTAGTACATACATAGTGTACCTTAGCAAGTTAGATACAGTGTTTTTCTTTCGACAGAATTTATGACCAGCATGTTTTAAATGACGTGCACCAGTATATACATTGTGTACCTTAGAACAGATAGATACAGTGTTTTTCTTTCGAAAGAATTTATGACAAGCATGTTTTGAAAATCAATGTTGATAAGTTTAAAGACTTTTGATGAATTGTTTGGGTCTTTTTCGGAATCGTAAGAATAAAATTGAGAATGGAAATGGGGAATGCGTCAAAGCGACAACAACCCGACCATAGAACAGACAACAACCAAAGGGCACCAATGGGTCTTCATTGTAGCGAGAAGCATTCGCAACCGGAGGTTTCTTAAAAACTAAAAATAAAAAATATACAAGACTAACAAAGGCCAGAGGCTCCTGACTTGGGACAGGCGCAAAACGTTTATAATTAGAAATACATGCACAGCCTTCAGATGTTCCTGAGGCATAAGTGAGACCTATATCAGTATTTATAGTTTTGAACTTTGTCGTACATTGTTAGCGTCAGAGTTTCAGAATTTAATTGTTAAACTTCAATATCTCTTATACTCTCATGCGTTTAAATGTTATTTCCATTACCCATTCAAACATTTCTAATCGAGTCCCATCAATATATATCCTTTTGAACTAGAAATTATGAACTACATAATTATACCGCTCCGTCTGCATTATATTTAGATACCTACCTCGTATTTTAAAACAGCAGGCAACTTGAAGGTAGTACCAGATATAAAACCAGATAAACTCACCAATTCTTTTGTGGGGGGAGAAGCCTGTATCAAGTCAGTAATACGAGAATAAATTACCATCCGTTATGTTGGTGCACAAAGTTTGACGTTTTATTTCGTCAGATTTTATGGACTTCCCTTTTTTTAATTTACCTTGGAGTGACGTTATTTTGCTAATACTTTTTCACTTTGTAGATAATTTATTTCCATTCTCAATTTTAATTTGTCGCAAACATTTGTCTAACTATTGCTGCATTAGAAGAATAAAAATACATTCGTTAAGTAGCAAATGAGTCAATTACAGACAATGCTCTGCACAAAATTCAATTCACAACTTTTTTTGCTCACTTAAACCAAAACATAGTTTGTGTAAACTACCATGAGTATATTGCAGAAAATCGGATTTTTTTTAATAAATCGTTCCTTTGTTTAGGACTCACATGATACACAACTACAAGAAAACAGACATTAACATCACATTATCAAGCGATTTTGTAAAATCATTTGGAAACTATTAAATGTAATAGCAATAGTAATACTAGTTTGACAAATTTAATCAATAGATGATAACAGTTTTGTTTATCTTTTTTGTGCTATTTTCAGCCTATTTTGTTAATACAAAATATTAAAGAAATATGGTTATTAAATCAAAATAATTGACTATTGAACGGATTGGAATGATCACCGGTGATTACTTGAATAAGGAACACGTCGGGTGCCACTAGTTCAGGGTAGTCTGCTTACTCTTCCGGAGCACAGGGTGGAGTTCGTGTTGCTCAATTTTCATTTGAATACATGTGACAGTATAATTTGTATGATGACAGATCACTCATATGTTTTTTTTAATCTAATGATTAAATTGGAATAAAAGATTACATTTCCTGCATGAAAACATTCCAAGCTTGTAATTAGAGAAATAAGAGTTATTTAAATAAATGCAATGACTACAATTTTGAGATATTTATTTGTTTTTTTTTTATAAACGGGAATTACATGCACACCACTTTGATGGAATATGAGCATCTTGACATGATCTATTCCTCGGAATTTCTTTGAAAAGGGAGATGCCTTTTTGACGAGAGGTTTTTATTCCACGGTGATTGTTGTCAAGATCAAGAAGATGCAAAAGAGTAGAATGAGTGTCAAAATGTGTCGTAAGTTTTCTAACATTTGTTCTTAAATTCTTAAAATAGCTACAATATTTATTTTGGAACCAAGGCGGAACATACATTAACATCATTGGGAGTCTTTCCTCCAGTTGGCCAATAAAGGTTGGTCTAACTTTACCAGATCTTATACCGTGATCCCCGAACAGTGCGAGGAATGTGTTGTTCAGTAAACTGTTTTTGTGTAGTCTTTGAAGTGTGTTAGAAATTAGTTTGTCAATAGTAACAGCACGAGTTAGACTATCATGAGTCATTCTTATATGCATCGACAATGAAAAAAACGGATTGTCTTTTAAGTTTGACACCAAATTAAACATTCTTTCGTTGACGTGTATAGATGTTGATTTTCCATTGAAGCACAAATGCGAAAATTGTGGTTTACCCTGCTCATTAGCGTCATGGAAAGGCTGATCATAATAATCTGTTGGTTGATATTTGAAGCCAGACATACCATAAGAGTAAAATGTGCAATAAGCATCCTGTCAATAATGAGTTGCATAGCCTAATTTTGAAAACTCTTTCCAAATAAATGGACATTTATCAACTCCTTCTGAATCTTTAAAGCACGAGGAGTTTTCTATAAAATCCCCAGTCAACAAGGCTGCCATATTTGGTCTAGTATTTTTTGCGACTTTGTTATATCCAAGTAGTTCAGTTGCATCTAATGTTTCCAACAAATACTTTCTAGTCTTGCGTAAGTATCGAACAGAATTAATTCTTGAAGTGGACTCTATCATTATGAGTAACACATTTAGACGGGTTTCTCGATGATTATCCATATTCGGTATATTTTTCAATTGTACTACATCATTTTGTAAATCAGATGCTTTCTTTCTTGGAAGTTTTTAGCTATCACTTTATTAAAGACATCATAACATTGAAATTTTATAAATTCGTCTGTGACCCGTACAGATTTATTGAAATGTCCACTAACTTTACCGAGTTTGAACGAATTACTAATGTAATATATAGGCTCATATGACATGTATGAACAATATTCGACTTGGTTTCGGCTTTTCGTAAAATTGATATAAAGATTATTATTATCAACATATGTAAACACATTACTGTTATCGCATACTAATGTTTGTGGATCATCAGGTAAAAATTCTTTTATAGATGGATCAAACGGATTTACACTCGGTATTTTACATATTACCTCTGATTCCACAAGAAAATCGGTGTTGTTGTTGAATTTAGATAGCACTTTAAGATTACAACGAGACACGTATTCTTGTTTCCGAAAAGTGTAAGCCTTTTTGTATTTATCTTCAACGTTGTGCCAATAAGGAACCCGACACACACACATACACTTACACACAAATAAAGAACATATTTCCTTCCAACTATACGGAACAAACGAATCATCGTGAGGTCTTAGGAATGTTTTGAGAAAAATGCAATATACTGCGAAGACACAAACGAATGGATTTTGTTAAATTTGCTATATCGATAATACTATAAATGTGCATGATCGTCATAAAATCATGAAATCTGTTCGTGTAAAACAAAGGTAAGCAGCAGGTAGCAATGCAAGTGAAAAGCAACATGTGGCCTTTTAAAGCGGTGATTTAAAGTCAGATTTTGTATCTACAAAGCAATTAAAACGGAAAATCTGAAATGCATTTATATTTATTACCTCTTGATCATTTAAATGTAAAGGCAAATATTCCGTATGCTTGTAATACAACTATTGTGTTGTATCAATATGGAAATGGAACATTTGATAACCATGCACATTTTTTTATTTCAAGCAAATTACTTAGAAGTCAATAACTGAACATTATATTGTATTGTAGCTGTATTGGATCTAACATCGAGTCTCAGGGTCAATATAACATGTATAACTCACCTCGAATCTTTACCAGGGCTTATAAAGAAACGACCATTTCATAACACTATCATAAAGATCATTAATTGGTCGATACACTTTGAATCTATACCAAAGGAACAAATAAACAAAAATTAATGTGTTTTTTACTGCATAATCACTAATATAAACATTACCGTTTAAGCTACAAGTATTGTCGTCTGATCAGCGGTTTCATTGACTATTTTCTATTCCCGAATGTGACATTTTGACCGAGTGTGAATTTGCATTGTGTGTGACGACGCTTATCCTGTTGTAGCACACTGGCTCTCTCTTTTCAGTTCATGAGATTCCCTCATTGTGTTTGTTACCTTGACTTGTCTCTTCCTTATCGGTTTACGAGATTTGAACATAGTGAACTAATGTCGCTTTTGATACGGTGCTTTTTGTCCGCAATTTGCTTTTTGTCCGCTTTTGCTTTTGCTTTTTGTCCGAAACTTTTGCTTTTTGTCCGTTGCTTTTTGTCCGTTTCGCCTTTTGTCCGATAAGTTTGCTTTTTGTCCGAAACTTTTGCTTTTTGTCCGTTGCTTTTTGTCCGTTTCGCCTTTTGTCCGATAATTTTGCTTTTTGTCCGAAACTTTTGCTTTTTGTCCGTTGCTTTTTGTCCGCTGATTTTGCTTTATGTCCGATATAAAAATGTGTATATCTTTTGCCGGTTTCGTTTTGAACATCAAACCATTTTTTATTATTACAAAAGTACACATACATAAGTGATTGCGCATATTGTCAACAGAGGCAGAAATTTTTATTGGTATCGTGCATATTTATGATTTTTTGCGTTTTGTGTTTGATAGTTTGTAAGAAGTGTTACATAGCTAAAATTTTAAGTTATGCACATAACATTATTTATAACTGAATGCTATCAAACATGCAATGCTTTTATCTTTTTCATCAAAAAACATACTTATTTATTTTAGCCCATCTGGCTCTTTTGACCAAATAGGCTTTTCTAATCAAGTAGCGTCCGGCGTCCGTCGTCGTCGTCGACCGTTAACTTTTACAAAAAAAAATACTCTAAAGTTACTGGGCCAAATTTAAACAAACTTGGCAACACTCATCATTAGGGTATCTCATTATAAAAAATATGTCTAATCATGGAAGTTTTAAATATTCAATATTAATTCCATTGTCTAATTAACTCGCCTACCAACCAAGATGAACAACACGCCGGAAATAGAATATATGGGGTAAAATTTAATTTTTTTCTTTTATTTTGAAAACCACTAAAAAGGTAGCAGGATGTTGAGCTCTACCGATTGTTCATACATTTCAAAACAGTCAGATGATGTCCCAAAATTGGTTTCCATTCTCTAACTATGGTTTGCCTTAAACCAATGCTATTAAACTTGAGCACAATGCTTATTACCACATAACCCAGAACAAGTTTGAAATTCGGTGGCTTCACTTTTACTGTTATAGAGTTATGTCCCTTTGCAAAAACTGTTGATTTTTTTATTCCCGTTCTTTTACTTAAAAAAATGGTATGAAAGGTGCAATGTGCATTACTACAAATCACAGGTCAAAATGGTGGCATCACTTTTCCAGTTATGCCCCTTTATAAATAAGAAAATGCTGACTTTGTCGTTTTTGTTTTCTAACTTAAGTTCGTCTTAAGCAAGTGTTATGAAACTTATACAAAATGCTTATACTAACAGAAGTACGATCAAGTTCAAATTTGGGTAGTGTCACTTGTGCCATGTTTGTGTCCCTTTCTAAAGGTAAATGCAAGCGGAATCATTATCTGTGTCCAAAGGACTCATTTGGATTTATTGCCCTCAAATGGATTTTACCATTTATTTTCGTGTTTGCCTACTATTTTGAAAATTAAAATAGAGACCATGGAGACAGAAAAACTTTATGATGATCAGTATGATCAGTTCTATACAAGTGAGACAACATGGTCGAACTCATTAATAGAATCCTACTTACAGTAAATGTCCTTTGATGATGATTTTGACCATTTTTTTGTTTGCGTTTTTTGCCTCATACTGGATCTTAAATCTGCAATAAAGACAATATGAAGGCGACTTCTTATTTAAGTTATTGCCCTTTAATGTAGTGTCTTTCCTCTTCTTTTTGTTAAATGAAAATAACAGAGAACCCAAGGACAAATTTGTAATTAAGGTAGTAAAATTTGATTTTGTTTGTTTGATTAGTAATGTTTTTAAATGGTAATTTTAGGGGAGATAACTATAATGAAGGTAAAATGAGGTAAAATATTTAAAGAAATAAATCTTAATATTTCATATAAAACTAAGTGAATCTTCTATGTAATTGTAGAAAATAACTAATTCTTGTATAAAGCTTTTTGTATAAAAAGATATAGTTAGAAAGTCTATAATGTTATGTAACTTTTGATATAAGTATTAGATGAGAAATTCTTCTTATTTGACACTTAGCGACATAAATAAGGTTTGACAGCTTAAACTCTTAGAAGTATTTCTTTTAGGAAATATATCTAATTCTTCCCTATTGTTCACCTAGAATTCTTTCTAACTAAATAATCGGATTTGCTAATGGTCGTAAAAACAAAGTATTAAGTAATTAAAAATAGTAACCCCAAACAATGCACAAATGTGAATAAGGTAAAAGAGATCTAACCAATAGAAACTGTCCTTATAAAAATAAGTATTCTAAAAGTCATTTTGATTGGTGAATAAAACAAGTCCAACCAGCACGTGTTCTAGGGGTTTAAAATAGGAAACCCTAAGGAATCAAACATTAATTTCTCGTATGGTTGGACTCGAAATAAACATATATATACATCTTTGTTTTATTCACCAGGTTCGTAAACTTACAAATTTTGTTTAATGAAAAATATAACGTAACCTTAATAATCTTTTAATGTAACAGTTTATAACAGAAATCTTTCTTTATTAAAGTTACCATAAATATCATGATAAACTATTTTAATTAAATAATAAAGTATTTTGATCAATGTTAATTCAAGTACATTTTAAGAACCAAACTCTTTTATTTCATATTCATGTATTTGATTAATTTCTCGTATGGTTGGACTCGAAATAAACATATATATACATCTTTGTTTTATTCACCAGGTTCGTAAACTTACAAATTTTGTTTAATGAAAAACATAACGTTACCTTAATAATCTTTTAATGTAACAGTTTATAACAGAAATCTTTCTTTATTAAAGTTACCATAAATATCATGATAAACTATTTTAATTAAATACTAAAGTATTTTGATCAATGTTAATTCAAGTACATTTTAAGAACCAAACTCTTTTATTTCATATTCATGTATTTGACTAATTTCTCGTATGGTTGGACTCGAAATAAACATATATATACATCTTTGTTTTATTCACCAGGAGGCCTCGAAAGAACACGAACGACAGTCCCCCAAATTGTCATAGTTAAAATACCGAGAAGAAACATGTAAAACAGAAACCAACAACACAAACACCCTTCAACGGGAAAGGGGAGGCAACTGTCTTAGTCTGCGCTTTCCCACTTTTTCCCGCACAACATATTAACTATAAAACAGAGCAGACAACAGCCGAATGCCACCAATGGGTCTTCAATGTAGCGAGAAACTCCCGCACCCGTAGGTGTCATTTAGCTGGCCCCTTAAAAAATATGTATACTAGTACAGTGATAATGGACGTCATACTAAACTCCGAATTATACACAAGAAACTAAAATAAAAAATCATACAAGACTAAAAAGGCCAGATGCTCCTGACTTGGGACACGTGCAAAATTGCTGCGGGGTTAAACATGTATATGAGATCTCAACCCTCCCCTATATCTCTAGCCAATGTAGAAAAGTAAACGGATAAAAATACGCACATTAAAATTCAGTTCAAGAGAAGTCCGAGTTCGATGTTAGAAGATGTAACAAAAGAAAAGAAATAAAATGACAATAAAATATTTATAAATAACAACAGACTACTACATGATCTTTTGCTATTTTACATTTGAGCACGGTGAACCTTTCTTATCTATTAATGTTTTCAAAGCATTTTCTTTTCTAAAAGCTATATTCTATCATTTGCTCACCATTCTATCATTTAATTTAGCTTCTGATCACATAATGCTTTTTTTCCCTGTATAATCCATACAAATGTGTCATTTTGTCACAACCTGTATCTTGAGAAAATGTTCGTTTACCTATCATACTTATTATATTTTTGAACATTTCACAATATTACTAAGTTTGTTGCAAAATCATTTTTAATCTATTCTCCCATACCACCTAAAAGACGATTTTCACCACCTATTTTGCGTTTTGTCATATATCATAGAAAATTATAATAGATAAAGATACACTTTAAATCACAAAAATGATCTGCAAGTCAAGATCTGCTTACATGTCAAATTTTGCTGACATAGTTAAGTATAGTCCGGCGGCTACAAGCATATATCAGACGAATTGTGTACATCCTGCTACAAGCATGAAATTTGGCATAGACTTTCCTCAACTATTACTCTTTGATTTCAGATACGGAGGCATTTGAAAAAAAAGTCTCACTTCCGGTAAAATTCAAAATGACGGACACCATATTTGAATCAGCCTAATATCGAAGACTAGTATTTGAAAAGGTGTTATTATCATGCTTCTATCATAATATTCAGTACAAACCTTTGTTTTTGACTACTTTTGGATATATTATATAGATAAGATGTCTTTAAAAACACTACTTCCGGTAAAATCCAACATGGCGGTCATTGTACTAAAAAAAGTTTTTTTTTAGGAAGGGTAATTGAAGTGTGTTTTAATGTATTGCCAATATCATTACATTATGCAGAAACCTTTCTTTAGTGCTTCTCATGGACATAATGTATAAGACGTATATCTTTAAAACCCTGACTTCCGGTAAGATAAAAAAAAAATGGCGGACATAGAAATATCGATTTATTACTTAAATATTCAACTTTTTTAACATGTAAAGAAAACGTTGGGTCATTCAACTTTTGGCTTTAAGTTATCACCAAAACCACTTATTCTATTCTGTTGTAAATGTTTAAGGGGACGACCATTTGATATTCTAGACTATTGAAGCAAGATTTTTCATTTTCATGAAAGCAAGGGACTGATTATTCATTTTCACAACTATATTTATGATACTCGAAAACATACATTTTTTTTTAAATATTTGTTAATTATACATGTATAGTCCAGTCGTTATGTACCATTTAATCAGAAAAGATCATTATCCCCTGCAGAAATTTTAAGATTCAAGATTTCATTCATAACCCCAGACACATACTTGTGTACAATAGGACAATATACAAACATTTTAAGATAACACATAGCGAGACAGGACAAACGAAACACAAATACATAGTAAAAAGTATGTTATAAAAGACAATTGATATAATTAGATTAAGTTTTTTTTTAATTTTCTTCAAGAAATAAATCATTTATGTTCCAAAGCAATATACATGTATTGTGTTCATACATAGTATTAAAGTTAATTTAGTTTGGTTTTACCTAGCCTAATTTAAAAGTATTGTCAAACATCTTTTGTCGAGCGGAGCGATGCAAAAAAAATTGTGAAGGGTTTTTGAACCGGTGAAGGCCATAGAAGCTATAGACCTGCTGAGTTATTTATTTTCAATACATTGCAAGTTGGGTTATTTATTTTCAAACCACCACAGAACAAACCATTTATTTTTGTGATTATCAAGGATGAGTTATTTATTTTCAAAATCCTCCTGCCCCCCCCCCCCCCCCCCCCAAGAATATCAAATGGTCGTCCTCTAAATACAAAGTTGACACTTCCGGTAAAAAATATGGCGTAAATTTCAAAGGTGAGTCCTCTATCCATATCTTTGATGTAGAGTTTTGAATAGATTGATTAAAACAAAATATTCACTAAATTACTAATTGAAATATTTTTTAAATTACTACTATTTGGCCAAAAAATACATGTTTATTCACACTCTCCACCACATGCACACAACGCAGTGCACTGGGGACCCTATATCCCCTATAACAACGACTGAGGCATCCTTTTTTTACATCCAAAATATACAAACTTCTAACAAAATGATGAGGCCTCAGAAAGTGGTACTGAGGGGTTGATGTAGAGGCAAAGGGAGCTCTAATAGTTTCGAATCCTGATCCAGCAGAGATGTCGAACCGACCAATCAAATCTAAATTACAACCTATTGCTGGTCCATCAAGCTCAAATGACGATATTTTAGTGAACGATAGCAGAGATGACACAGATGTGTCAATAGAAATAGGAGATGTGATATGAGTGTCAATGAGACAACGCTCCATCCAAGTAACAATCTATATTAGTTAACCAATATAGGTCAAGGTACGGCCTTCTACACGGAAACTTAATGCTTAATCCAAAAATAACTTAATCCAAAAAATAATGCTCACACCGAACAGCAAGCTATAAAGGGCCCCAAAATTACTACTAGTGTAAAACCATTCAAACGGGAAAACCAACGGTCTAATCTACTAGCATATAAAAACAAGAAGCATGGTTAAGCCGTTAGAGAAAAAGAAGTCCTAATTACATACAGACAAATAAAACCTGAAGAGATTTAATATATTTTATGTGAAAATGACAATGAGAATGATGGTCGTTAAATGAACGTAGTGGGGTCGTAAGAAGAGCGTGTTGAGGACGCCAAGGGCGTACTAGAATCCTACTATGGTCGTGAACAGCGTGGTGTTAACGTGGTATGTTTGTAGTTGGGTCTCTATGATAACACGATGGTCGTAGTGAGGTCGTAATAACGTCGCTGTGAAATAATAGCGCTGTCTCTCCGAAAATAGAATCACGCTTTCGCTGCGCCCTCGCTACGATGGTACAGCGACCTTTGTGATCTTACCACGACCTTAGTGCGCTCTCACTACGCTTCTACTACGACCTGATTTCACCACGACCGCACCACGATTGTTTTGAACATGTTCAAAGTTGGCCACGCTCATCACGATCTTAAAAACCTCACCACGATCGTGATACGACCTTACTGCGATCTACACTTTTTGATCTGACATTTTTTTCACAGATCGTAATAAAACTTCATTCAAATAAAAACCAAAATCTGATAATTTTCTTTAAAATTACCAATTAAGGGGCAGCAACTCTAAAAACTGTTATCCGATGTGTCGAAAAAAAATTCAGCAGATATTCTTGACTTGATAAACATATTTACTCCTTGTCAGATTGGCTCTGAATGCTTTGGTTTCAGAAATATAAGCCAAAATCTAAATTTTACCCAAAGTTCTATTTATAGACATGGCGGCCATCTTGATTATTGGGCGGGGTCATGTGATATTTTTTTTAAACTAGATACCTAAAGGATGATTGTGCCAGTAGTTTCAGAGGAGAAAGATTTTTGTAAAATTTAACGTCGAAGACGGATGCCTACTGATGAGTAAATCTCAGTTAGTCCTCTGGTCCAGGTGAGCTAAACCAGCAAAACGGACAAAAAGCAACGGACAAAAAGCAAAAGTGTCGGACAAAAAGCAAAATTATCGGACAAAAAGCGAAACGGACAAAAGGCAACGGACAAAAAGCAAAAGTTTCGGACAAAAAGCAAAATTATCGGACAAAAAGCGAAACGGACAAAAAGCAACGGACAAAAAGCAAAAGTTTCGGACAAAAAGCAAAATTATCGGACAAAAAGCAAAAGCGGACAAAAAGCAAATTGCGGACAAAAAGCACCGTATCAGTCGCTTTAATTTATGTACCACTATATATGATAGTAAACATTTAACGGGTAAATGTATATTCAGAAATTTCATACTTTTGATATAATTTAGTCTCATTTTACTTGGGACTACATAATAGAAATGTAATACCGTATTTGTTTTAAAAAAATGGAAACGTGTTGTTTTTCTCGAAATGTGTGTGCCTTCTTCATTTTGTTCTTTGTGTGGATTCTAAAATAACATGAGTTCAAAAACAACAAAGAAAAACACATCGCACTATAACACACACAAATAAAACACATTCACTTTCGACATAAAAGGTACAAAATTTTCAATCAATCGTATATTTTGAGATTGATACAATAAACATTATTGGTAAAAGCACTAAGCATAAACAATATAAAAAAACGGCGTCATGCGCTAGACTGACATACACATGAGTACGAGATCATGTTAATTTGATATGAATATGAACCTGTCTGTACTAGACTGACAAACACATGAGGACGAGATCATGTTAATTTGATATGAATATGAACCTGATCTGTACTAGACTGACATACACATGAGGACGATATCATGTTAATTTGATATGAATATGATCCTGATCTGTACTAGACTGACATACACATGAGGACGATATCATGTTAATTTGATATGAATATGAACCTGATCTGTACTAGACTGACATACACATGAGGACGATATCATGTTAATTTGATATGAATATGAACCTGCTCTGTACTAGACTGACAAACACATGTGGACGAGATCATGTTAATTTGATATGAATATGAACCTGCTCTGTACTAGACTGACATACACATCAGGACTGGATCATTTTAATTTGATATGAATATGAACCTGCTCTGTACTAGACTGACATACACTAAGGACGAGATCATGTTGATTTGATATGAATATGAACCTGCTCTTGCTAGACTGACATACACATGAGGACGAGATCATGATAATTTGATAAGAATATGAACTGCTCTGTACTATACTGAAATGCACATGAGGGCGAGATCATGTTAATGTGATATGAATATGAACCTGCTCTGTACTAGACTGACATACAAATGAGGAAGAGATCATGTTAATTTGATATGAATATGAACCTTCTCTGTACTAGTTCGACTTACACATGATGACGAGATCATGTTAATTTGATATGAATATGAACCTGTTTTGTACTAGACTGACATACACATGAGGACGAGATCATGTTGATTTGATATGAATATGAACCTGCTCTGTACTAAACTGACATACACATGAGTACGAGATCATGTTGGTTTGATATGAATATGAACCTGCTCTGTACTAGACCTACATACACATGAGGGCGAGATCATGTTAATGTGATAAGACTATGAACTGTTCTGTACTACACTGAAATGCACATGAGGGCGAGATCATGTTAATGTGATATGAATATGAACCTGCTCTGTACTAGACTGACATACACATGAGGGCGAGATCATGTTAATGTGATATGAATATGAATTTGCTCTGTACTACACTGAAATGCACATGAGAACGATAATAAGCTAATGTGGTATACATATGAACCTGCTCTGTACTAGACAGCCATGCACTTGAGGACAGGAACATGTTAATGTGAAAAAAATATGCAACTGCGTGATGACCAGTACATGTTAATATGATAAGAATATGAAATTGTTTTGTACTAGACTGACATGCTCATGATGACGTGAAGACATTAATGTGATATGAATATGAATCTGCTTTTTGCTAGAATGACATGCACTTTAGGACAGGAACATATTAATGTGATAAGAATATCCACCTGCGTTGTATTAGTCTGGCATGCAGGAAATCATGTCAATCTATTCGGACACAGTATTTAGACTCTAAGCCGACCAGTCTTCACTATAACACCTAGAATGTGCGTGCTTAATGGAGAAACTGAAAAAATAAAAAAAAAATAAAAAATGTGGTAGGATTGCCAATGAGACCTACTTTATTAATACTTATTTGAAGTCTCACTTTTACAGGACGTGGAATGGTTCTACAACCTCCTATTCGAACTAGCTAACACAAGACCACTTAATAAGTGATATGAAAAGAATTTATACAATATGTACTTTGATTAACTAGTGCTATGTTCTCAATAAAATATATTTATATAGAATAGTCTATGACAAAAATCAGCAGAAAAAAACCCTCTCTGAAATATTAGAATAAGAACGAGTAACTGGAGGTTTAACAACATGATCTGTTATTATAAGGTAATTTTCCAGTTGCATTTATAACGTTGTTTAGCATGTTTAACGTAACATACATTTAAAGGAAAAGCTTACTATGCCGTTTTGGGTTTTTCTAATTGCTGAAGGCCTTTTACTTTACTTTTTCCATTGTTCTTTAATTGATAACTGTCTCATTTTTCAATCATGTTACATCTCCAATCTCATTAAACTTAGTTCGTGTTCTCATTGGCCTAAACTTGGTGTTGTGTTAGTGTAACTCACGCGTAAACTAAACACAATTACGTTCCCATTGATAAAACTCAATGTTTACATGTAGTTTAAATCATGTTTTGTATACACGCAGTCGATAGTCAATGTAGGCCTTGTGTAGGTTAAGTGTACACAAAACTAGGCATTTAGGACATTAGGTTTACCGTGTATATTTAAGGAAGAAACAAATTTTGAATAAAATTGATATTTATAACAATTATTAATAAAGTTCTTTACATAAATATTTGTCTAAACTTGATATATTTATTTGTTTAAAAAAAAACTTGACGTAGCTTTATTAACCCCTTATCGAGACTCAAAGCAGCATCATTGCCGAACACATAACTAATTTGAAAAGGTCTTCCCAAATCGACTTGACGTGCACAGAAATATTTGCCACTGGTCTTTACTAAAACAGCGATTCACTCATAAATGCATTACTAAAAAAAATGTGAGGTAAATGTATTGTTTGTCTAGTATCTCAGATCCGTTAAATTACACTTAAAAATCAAAAACACATTACCCCCTCCTTTTGCCAAATACTCCTTGGAGAAGAAATACCATTTGAAACAAACAGAAAAGATAAAAATGTAGCGATCCCTAACATCTCAATCCTATTTCTTCGTCTGTAAGCACGCTGCTGCCGATTACGTTTTCTAATGCGTAATCGAGACATCTTTAGTATCTTTAAACTACTGCAAATCATCAAAATGGCTTTCATAAAGGAGCAACCCCTTAACTTCAATAAGGGGGGGGATTTTTTTTCGCGCGAACGTTTTATTCCGGTTTTTTTTTTCGATGCTAATAAAAAAAATTGTTTTCAATATTTAACACTATAATGTATGCGGAAACTCTTGATTCAGATTTTGTTTTATCATCCGTATTATGTCTCTGTACCATTGTACTTTGGTTTATGAGAATAAAGATATATATATGTATAATTTTTTTTTTTATCCAATTAGGTATCGGAATATTTTCATTCCCCCTCCCCCCTTTTTGAAGTCAAATGGTCGTTCCCTTACTGCTAGAAAATTTGCCTGAAAACTTTGCCTTCTGTTCAACGTAATGAACATTTAAATGACATATAGTTTACAAGTGTGAACAAATCTTATGTACAGGTGATTAAACAAAGTGTATAGATGTGAACAAATTTAATGTAAAACCCGTGGCCATTACGTTAAACTAATTGTAAACATGTTTACTGTACATGGCGTTTGGTGTGAACACGGCCTTAGGTATTTCACATTGCGTCGATTAAATTGTTCGTCGATCGTGCGATGTTCTCACTGACTGTGGGTGATTCCGAATCAACACACCAACCTAATCGTAAAAATTCAACAATTTACCAAACCATAAAAGTTTCATTGATTTGCTCTTGTTTTAGATTAAAAATTGTAAGATAGAAAGCTTTTAACCATTTTAACGTCGAAAAATTGACCCAAAAACCTTAATGTACGTTTGCTGGAAAAATTGTTATCATAGTGCCAGTGTGTCATTCGAAATAATCTTTTAATTAAAACTTTGCATTACAGGTGATTAGAACATAAACACGTTCTGGCTGCCGTCAGATCTTACACTTGCGACAAACAAATCTAACAAAAAAAAAAGCGAAAGATTTGATTTTAATGAGATTGACCACATCTCATTACTTTTATATCAACTTAAATTATAAAATTATATCTTAACCTTCTCATTTCACTTTGGAAAGAAAGCAATGTTCAGATTCCAATATAACATTGGCTGCAGGTGATTAACGTCACAATTGAAATTGCAACATCAGTTCTATTTAAACAACGCCGGATAAGAAAATCGACATTTGTGTTGATGTTACTCGCTAGCTAAGAAATCAATTACAATAATTCTCAAGGTCGGTTTATATGTATCTGATATTTTTTTTTCTTGAAACGAAGACTCTATTTACTTGTTTTCTTCATTAATTCGAAACGACCGCCTGCAAACGTGTATTTTAGGTCCGCTTTGATGTACAAAAGTACGTGCAATGTTCATTTTAACATGAGTAGGCATTATATTTATCAATATTTTACTCCTCGTTTACCCTCGGTATAAAGATATTGACAATTTTAATCCATACTAAATGTGTAAAAGAACATAAAGCATGGCATGAAGGAATTATTTAATACTTTTAAACAAATGTGTATACAAAAGAGAGAAATTTAACTGCAATAGATTGATCAAAAGTGTCAAAACACTACTGAATTATCTAGTTTTGTCTTACAACAGAAAATATAAACTGCATTAAACTATACTTTTTATAACCCACCTACGATACACCTACGATAGTAGAGGGGCATTATGTTTTCCGGTCTGTGCGTCCGTTTGTTCGTTCGTCCGTCCGTTCGTTCGTTCGTCCGTCCGTTCGTTCGTTCGTCCGTCTGTCCCGCTTCAGATTAAAGATTTTGGTCAAGGTAGTTTTTGATGAAGCTGAAGTACAATCAGCTTCAAACTTAGTACACATGTTCCTTATAATACATGTAATATGATCTTTCTAATTTTAATGCCAAATAAGACTTTTGACCCCAATTTCATGGTCCACTGAACATAGAAAATGAAAGTGCGAGTTTCAGGCTAAGGTTTTTGGTCAAGGTAGTTTTTGATGAAGTTGAAGTCCAATCAACTTGAAACTTAGTACACATGTTCCTATGGTATAATCTGTCTAACTTTAATGCCAAATTTGATGTTTTAACCAATTTCACGATCCATTGAACATGGAAAATGATAGTGCGAGTTGGGCATCCGTGTACTATGGACACATTCTTGTTTTTATATAGATTAGACCGTTGTTTTTCCCGTTTGAATGGTTTTACACTGGTAATTTTGGGGCCCTGTATAGCTTGTTGCTTATCATGTGACGTATTAAAGTTCAATCGTTACTATCCGTTCGATCAGTCCGATCAGTCAATTACTTTTTCTATAAGTCTGACGGATTGCTGACGTGAGTTTGAAGCGAACTTGACTGATCGCGGTGACTGATCGATCACCGCTGATTGATCGCTAAAACAGTAACGCCTAAGGTTGCAAGTACTGTATATATCTTATTAGGTCATTATCACACTATGTAACGAATTTATCTTACCGACTATCTTAACGTATAGTATTTAGACTAGTGGCCTATCAAAGTGATCGTCTTCAATACCGTCAGTATTTAGAACATACTTCCATTGGTCTATACACAAAAACAAATGCCAACAATAACAATTTGCTAGCTTTAAATGTGTTTTGTGAATTTATTTCAATCATCATCAATGTCTTCGTCTGTTGAAACCTTTAAGATTTTTCCTCAACACCGTGTTGTTTTTATAAAGGAACGTAACACCACTACTAACCGTGTATTGAGCCCCGCTTAATAACCTTATATGGAATATACACGGTCTCCACGCGGTTGCTCTTAACTTATCGTATTCCTAGAAATGTATGGGAGGTAAAATAATGTTGAATATTGTACAATATTGGTAACATTAAAGTTATTGGCCCTTCAGAAAAATTAGGAGCAATATGCAGACAGCCATTCAATCAGGCATTTGAAGATTGTAAAACCTAGTCAGCAATTAGACATCAGAAACGTACTACATCAAATGAAGTCAACAATGCATGTATGGTTTCATTAGTAAAACGATGTACACTAGTTCATGTAGTAAGTTGCCGTTTAATGTTAATAACTGTATATTGTACGGATGATTTCGAAAGGACAATGTTGATTAAAGATAAAATTTGTCATACACTACACTTTGATGTATCGAGAGGGTCAACATTACTTCAAACCAACATAGAATTTAATTAAGTACAGATGTTGAACACATTGTTTGCTTATTACTAATTGACAACAAAAGTGAATCGGGTTGATTGGAGTATTATACAATGGATTTACGGTTGTATTTAAAAAAAAACTTCTTTAATGCACGTGCAAACATTGCTATATAAAAAATGTGATTTTTCTGTGTTATTTTTTAAAATGTTCAGATGCTGTGTGTTTTACATTCAGGAGTAGTTAAACACGCCCTTCTAGCATGTCTAGTGTATAAAGTACAAGAGAAAACGTATTTGCCAATGTCGTTCAAAAATCATGTTTATATAGCGGTTACCTATAAAATTAATTTACCAAAACAGCAGAGGGGTCTTTGATGAAAGTTGTGTAACGTCAGTTGGTGTTGTTTTCAACGTCATTTGCACCACATTTGACATGTACGACAAACATTTTTTCTAAAGTTTAAAGACATTGAAGTATCAAAATAATTAATGTAATAACAGGTGCCGCTCAACTAATACATAGGCAATAAGTAAAACAAACTTATATGCTAACCATTGAAAACTACTTCTAGTAATAATTGCAAATATGTAGATTTAAATTAGCCATCATGCGTCATAAAGACCATTGCCTATCAGCAAACAAACTATCGCACATCAGCGTTAGAATCACACTTTAGCGTCCCATCTCACCACTTAGTACTTCAAATACATTGTAATGAAGAATCTAAGGCGGATGTCGTATTTCATTTCTAAAGAACATAAAAATCAACGCCTAAATAGAAATCTAAAAAGGGGGCCCGAGGCGTTAGTTATTTGCTCAAATCAACCACTATGGGCATCCACATGGGAAAACAGAAAACATGATGATACCACACTAGAGCGCATACAAATGTTTGATTACTACCTCGGTACTTCCTATATTGCCAAATAAGAAGGAACACATAGTTATTGACAAAATGGCATTGCCCATTCATTGCAATATTATAATTAAACACTTGTGATAGAGATTACATTATGTGCCACATTAAGGAAAATAATATTTGGAAACTAATTGTCCCCTTGAATATAACGGGCCGACACGACTTTAAATGTTTATTTATAATCATTATTAAAAACAATAGCTTCGATACAGGAGCAAGTGTTTCTTTTTCTTTAGCCGAAAATACCTCGATATTTTATTCAAATAACAAATTACCAAAACAAATTAATGTTTGTTGATCTATTTATATACCATCTTCTAACTTGATAACTTATTGGTAACATTATGAATGATTCTGATTTTGTTAATACGTTATACTGCATGTGAAGATTGACTTGAGCATAACGGCAAAAAAGAACTCTCTTTTTAGCACTATCAAGAATAGCATTGAAACATTCATCTGTTTTTTTTTTAAATATGATCAGACAAACAGTGAATTTGAAGAGTTGGTATATTTTCTTTGAAATGAACAATTGAAGTTCATGAGTCGAAGAGGAAAACCGATAACACAGTGGAAAAAACAAGTATGACAAAATGACCTAAACAATTTAAATTAAATCTAAATCTCTCACTTGTATGACAGTCACATAGAATTCCATTATATTGACGCAAATGTAAAGTCTGAGTAGAGCTGCAAGTTCTTAAATACTGAATGAGTTGGGAAATGTATATCAAATATATAGGTGAAGTTGGAATATTGCTGAGAAGGTGGGAGACATTTATAATTTCAAAATTAAAATCGTCTCGTTTGTCAGGGATGACATTGAGTTGACTGCTTTTGTCAAATTCGAGATATAAGTCTAAAAATGAGGCTGAGGAAGCCGTGTTTTTTGTTTCTATGAGAATTTGAGAATAAATTATCTGGCTTTTTTTATCTTCTTGGTTTTGTAACTCCGACTCAAATAAGAAATGGTCGGCAATTAGAGGCACAGAGTTCGTGCGCATAATAAGGAGACTTTTTATATTTGACCTAAACAGTTTGAACCGTTAATTGTGGAAAATAATCAAGTAGAAGACATTAATTCGTCATGCGAAGAGTCCGACTCTGACGATTTCCACCAATGCCGATCACCTTGTAAACACAAATCGGTTCTTCTGATAAATACATTTGACACCTAACGCTTTCTGTGGTTTATTTTCGGCAAATACATGTATAACAAGTAAGAAAGTGTAAATTTCTGATTTTTTACGATTAATTTATCCACTGAAAATTGGTTTTCCCCTCTTGAACAGTAACGTGATATACATCAGAAGAAAAGTAAAACTGAAAACACGCTTTTATTTCCATTTTACTTAGCTTGTTAAAGAGTGCATTTTTAGATCTGAATTATCAGCATAAAATACAAATGTATATACGAATTAGACATCACCACATTTATATGATACATTGATATCATATTCTAGATATATATATACTTCCACATTTTCTAATGAGGTACTGCATTTTTCCAAAAACATGTTTTATAGGTAATTAAAATTACATTAAATAAAACCAGAGGCATATATGCATTTGATAAAACGACAGGTATTTTATTACGTATCACCTAGCCAAGAATGGGTGTGAAAATTTAATTACTGAAACAACAGCCCCCAATAAATAAAAATTAAGTGTTGACATATCAGGGGGTGTAATAAAAGTGATATTTGAAGAAGTTTTAATACAATCAAATATTTTCTGTCTACGTCATGAACATTGTCAATTTAATTGTGAGACCAAACTGTTCTTAATGCAGAAAATGAAAAGTTTGAACTGCCCTCAATTAATCTTATGGCTACTGTGATGTATGGTTTCAAACAAGAAAATGTATAAGGAGACATTATTTGTATTTCATATGTCTTACATTTCATCATCTTTAATATGAAAATGTTCTATGTGTTCTGTATAGTGTTATATTTTATTTGCAGTTTTTGGAATACTTTTAATTTTTTTTTCTGTGTTGGTAATGTGTAGATTCTTAATCTGTACTTATACATGTTTTTATTACTCCCAGGTCTGTGTTGGATTTATTTGCCTTAACTAAGTTAGAACTATATCTATAATGTTTCAGCTTTATTTATATTATTCAGCTTTATGTCTTAGTAGCAAGTTCTTATGAAATAAGACACGCATACATACACTAGGCAAAACATTTGTTTCGCTTTCAAGACATCTTTTGCATGTTTGACAACAATTGACATCAATGGTCCATCGTGTGGATTTTTTGACTTGACACCTATTGAAATATTCTACAAAGAAATAAATAGATTTTCCATAAATAAAAAATAAAATAAGGGTTAAAAAATTCTTATTGCAATACACCTTTTATAACGGCCTAATTTTTAATTGAAAACAAAGAAAGAGATTTACATACACACTACAGATTGTGTACTAGTTATGAGGACTGATAGGTGCTTAAAGTCATTGCAAAAGAAATGATGGTATTAATGGTAGTTCCTCATTTATTTTTATCTTTTAAAGCATTTTTCTCCATTCTTTATATGTCAGCACCCCATTATTCTCTATTATTCTGCACCTTTTCTTCTGCAATTTTCGCCTTTAATTCTTAATTTTGTAAACCCCATCCTGACCTTATGGTATTGTTTGGCCAAACAGTTTTCATTACGATACTATGTGTCAATAACAATTTCTAGTATATATGTAACACTCAGAAACGTGTCCATCCAACCAAAAGTTTCCGATTCAGCCAAACGTGTCAATATGACGTCACTTAAATGCAAAATATGTATAGGTGCTAAGGGCGCCAAAACGTGTTGTGTGTATAAACGCCCAATCGTGTCCAATTGTAATAAACGACCAAACGTGTCCAATCCCATTAACGTGTTCATATGTAGCTAACAAGTATAATTTTTAAAAGGCTAAGAAACCATTTCTGCAGGAAGCCAGTCGTTCAATCCCCTCATACATTATAAAGATAGTAAGGCATCGCCAGAGTATATTAGTACAAAAGAATTCACTTAGTAAACGATGAAATAAACTGTTCAAAACTAGTGAATTATAATGTTAATGTTTGCTCTAAACATGCATGAAATGTTTGCCATTGGACATTTAACAATATCAACAGTCAATAGGTAATCATGTGTTGCAAATTAAGCATGCAATAATTATATGTAATATAAACAACCGGCGTTGAACAAACTAATGCTTAGAAATGAGTACTTGATTAATAATAAAGAACTGGGAAAACTTGTAAGATAAAATGTATCAAATTTCTTAATTGTGAAATACCTCCATCTAAAATTTAATACAGTGATAATGATATTGATAAAAAAAAAATTAATAAAAACAATCCAAGTAAAAACATCTTTCTATTGTGCCATTCTTACTTTTTTCCGATGTCTGTTTTTTTCTGACAGCAGGAGTCACTCTGCATAGTGTACCATATCTTGAACATTCGTCTATACAGATCACTTATTACACCTTTCATCCGGATGTCCTTGGATAGCGGCTTCGATCTTTGATTTTAGAATCCAACCAAAACCGACGTCTTCAATCGTGTTCCCCTTCTGAGGACATATTAACGTTTAAAGTTTTTAGACGTTTTGGCGTTTTAAACTGTACACGTTTTGGCGAATAACAATAAACGAAATCGAGACGTTCGGGGAATCGGACACGTTTGGGAGTGTTACATATATTCAAACCTAACCTGTGCACTCGGCAGGTGATCATGGATGTACTCAGATTAGGAGCATGTGACGGTATAATGTGTATTGCCTATGTTTTATCTTTACCCACCCGGAGCATGAAACCTGTAGCTTTCAACTTCAAAGAAAACCAAGCATTACGGAGACAAATGTACCGAACACCTGTAATGGTAGGACAGCCGAGATTCCTCATCACAACTGAGTCACGATCGTTACATGCATTAGAAAAATGGGCGGAACAAAGTCTTTGATGTGTGCTTGGTAGGAAATTCCTTCTCTTACCTTAGTGTGTCCACGCCTTCTTGGTCTGTAGGTTAATCGGAAAATGGAAAAAAAACGTAACATACCGTCCTTTTTATGTCTACTTTTGCATCCAGTGGCAGCACAGAGAACCATTTTGTAATCACTGTCATGCGTTTTCTCGGTAGATATTTTAAAATGAAATTGCGCTAATATGCCTTTACGCCCGTCTATCATTACGACTGATGAGAACTATTGACGTCACAGCCTCGTTCTGAGTTACTTCAGGGATTGAAATATGCATATTGAGCAGGTCGATAGATCGATACATTTAAATACATATTTTAACCATTTAATTGACACTTATACTGCTATTGATGTTTTTGTGGCTATTTATGTATATATAAACATGTATGGTAAAAAAAACTCAAAACAAATCGTGTCACATCTCCAAAGCCCACCGCCGAATTTTGCGCCTGTACCAAGTCAGGGGCCTTTGCCTTTGATAGTCTTTGAGAATTGTCTCATTGGCACTCACACCACATCTTCCTATATCTATTGTATGTTTATTTAATTTTAATTCATTTATATGTTTCGGAATTTAGTGTGACGTCCATTTTCACTGAACTAGTACACATTTTTGTTTATGGGCCAGTTGAAGCCCGCCTCTGGTTGCGGGATTTTCTCCCTGTGTTGAAGACCCATTGGTGGTTTTTGGCTGTTTTCTCCTCTTTGGTAGGGTTGTTGTCTCTTTGAAACATTCCCAATTTCCAATCTCAATTTTATCAATGCTTGCAATTGCAAAATTTATAATAGAACCAGATGAGGCTATGAACTAGTTGTTTTATTTCTAAAGGGGCAGTTGCTACAAAAAAGAACGACCGTCTATTTCTTTTTTATACGATTTCGTATCATATCTTTTTCTTAAATGATTGGTTATTGCCAGTTTTAATGATAACGAGGTTGTTGGTTCTCGTCGGGTCATATTTATTCTTTAAAAAAATAATACCGCAAGGACTGCTAAAAGTGGAATCAAATAGTTAATTGAATCATACATACATTATTACCTATGTCTTATTTATTAAATAAACATATGTGTTCTTTACCCAGTTGTTGGCATGATACGGGTTATGTTCTTCTCATATATTTTATGATGGTATGATACTAAACCCTTAACGGGAGGGACTTTGTGCTGGATTTTCATAAGATGAAGACAAAATCTTTCAATCAATTTAATTGAAGTCTGGAGCTGGCAAGTCAGTAACTGCTAGTAGTCCTTTTTTAATATATGTATCATTGTCTTTTTGCTTAGTCTTTTTTGTTACATATTCTTACATCGGACTCGGACTTCTTTTAAACTGAGTTTTACTGTGCGTATTTCTGTGTGTTTGTTTATTCTACATGGTCTAGGGATATAGGGGCAGTGTTGAGATCTCACAAAACATGTTTAACCCCATCGCATTTTTGCGCCTGTCCGAAGTCAGGAGCCTCTGTTAGTCTTGTATGTTTTTTAATTTTAGTTCATTTATTTGTTTTGGAGTTTAGTATGACGTCAAGTTTCACTAAACTTGTACACATTTTTGTTAGGGGCATTGGTGGCCTTCGCTGTTTCCTGCTACTTGGTGGGGTTGTTGTCTCTTTGACATATTCACCATTTCCTCTCTCAATTTTATATAACATATACGTTTATAATAAGTCATTACAGCATAATTTCATTTATTTTTTTGGAATGGTTAAGAATTGCCAATGGTGTAAATACATTGGAAAATAGGACATATACTAACAATTTTAAGAAGCATACATGTTATTTGTAACTATATAACTTTTCTGGGGGAAAAACCCATTGCATATTGGTTTTGACACATCATGTTCAACAAGATAATGAAAATATTTTACTGGTATATCTACACCTGGTTAACATTTATATTGTAACACACGAATACAGTTTGATTATTACTAATCAACAATGAAAGAGAGCAGATATTGTCACATTACAGTATATCCAAAGATATTCCCAAAGAAATTAAAAAAAAAAAATCTTAACAAACAAGAAAAAATTATAATCATAGATTAAAAACATAGGATGTAGTATAAATAATTGGAATTTCAATTTTTCCCAAAGACCTCCATTATTTAATTTATGCTCATCGATAAACAAAATATAATATCTACTATATACATGATATACTATTATAAATATAATTTTAACATATGATTATTGGCCAATGTATATTTAATTACAACACCAAAATAATTATCCAAACCCATTAAAGATACAATAGTTATCAAAGGTACAAGGATTATAATTTAGTACGTCAGACGCGCGTTTCGTCTACATAAGACTCACCAGTGACGCTCATATCAAAATAGTTATCAAGCCAAACAAGTACGAAGTTGAGGAGCGTTGAGGATCCAAAATTCCAAAAAGTTGTGCCAAATACGGCTAAGGTAATTTATTCCTGGGATAAGAAAATACTTAGTGTTTCGATAAATTCAAAGTTTTGTAAACAGGAAATTTATAAAAATGAACACATAATTGATATTCATGTCAACACCGAAGTGCTGAATACTGGGCTGGTGATAACCTCGGGGACGAAACGTCCACCAGCAGTGGCATCGTTGTTTGATTTTAATTAATTTGAAGTCAATGATAAAAACTATTCCAAGATGATTAAGCATAGTTAAGCATTTAAAGTACTATTATTCGACAAATAAAGGTAAATAATAACTAGGCTGACTTGGGTACAGAAATATGGTCATCGGGACCTCTACCATTCTGACAGTAGAACCATAGCTAATGTGGGGTATCCAATAACTGCACGGGATATTTAAAAAAACAAGCTGCGTCCGGTTGTTAAGGGATCCGATGTCTCGTATATAGAAGGTAGAGGTTTCCATTTGACCTGTTATAAGCCTAAGGATGTTTCCCTCTCTAACATACGGCTCGTTTCCCTGTGGCTTTAAAAAAAAACGATGTAGAATATGGCTATTGAGTGCTTGATAATTTTTTCTCGTCATGAAATAATTCTCCTAGAACTGTGGTTTCATTATTTTTCGTGAGTTTTGTGTGTAGAGGTTAAACACGCATCTAAATGGTCAACGTATTACAAAATTAGTATCATATTATATGCAGTCATTGGCAAAAACAGAAAATCACATATTCATGAAAAGGCAAGTTTTCCGCAAACCACGAAAATTGGTACCCACGAAAATGAATAAATCCACAGTACTGCGTGCATACCTCATCAGTTGATATAAATAACAAAATGCGCATCTGGAGCACACAAAGCTAGACTTGATATATGTGATGAGTTTATTATACAAACGTCATTTCAAAAATAGACCATCTTCATAGTTCTTAACTTTTTTCTCATTTTGATCTCTG
Organism: Mytilus edulis; assembly: GCA_019925275.1. NCBI lineage: Eukaryota > Metazoa > Mollusca > Bivalvia > Mytilida > Mytilidae > Mytilus > Mytilus edulis. Next base: position 18,136,011 of record CM034358.1, read on the forward strand.
GTGAAATCATACAACATGTTTATATATAAAAATGTTTTTTACATTTTTAAAATACTTATATATTATCAACATGCTCAAATGATTCACATTTTGAATAAAAAAAACATTTACAAATGACAATCGTCACTGAATGAAGTTTACTCTCGACATAATAAAAACAAATGACGTTTAGTGGTGTTTTTTTTTTGGGTAAAAATTTTGCGGTTTAAGTTATAAAAGTATTCGAAAAATGTCAGTGTTTTGTATTTTGCAGATTCGGAATTTTTGAAAACTATTTTGGCAATATCGATCTGTTTTTTATATAAAGGTTTTAAAACGGATAGAAAAACACTGATTACAAGAGTGTATTCTGAATTCTTCAAACAATGGCAACATATGTTCTTTAAAATTAGAAAAAAAACCTGTTCCATACCTTCAGCTCTTTTGGGTGTTTCAGCAAATGAACTGTGACAGTCAAAAAACGCCTTCCATACATTTGGTTCAATATTAATTAAACGATTTTCGTCTTTACACTAATTGAAAAATGCTTTTAAATTAAAAAAAAAGAGCCATGAGAGTTAGCCTCATATACCAAAATAATCCTCGAACACGTCTGGCATAGACCATTTTACATTTTGGCAACAGCATACACTTAATTGTCAAATTTTTGCACAGCATATTGTTGACCAACACGTTTTGACATATCTGAACATTGTTTCAAAGTTGTAAATAATATTGCCATGTCGCTAGGCTTGGCATCTATAACCCGGAGCATAGCCTACAGATGAAATTTTCAGATTTAGCCTTTTATCAGAACCAGTCTAAAATGGAACAATTTGTTCAGTGCTTTCGGTAGCTTGACTTTTATTTTAATATTTTGGTTTTGCAATGCTCTTTAACTTTGTATTTGATTTTACCTTCCAACTGTTTTGATTCTAATGTCACTGATTAGTCATATGTTAACCAAATGCTGGTCTGGCGTACAAAATTATATGTCTGGTATCGATCTTTGATGAGTTTTTGTAGTATGACATCAAAACAGTACGGTGCGTCCGAAGCGCTGGTGACAATTTTTTAAAACCTTAATTTTTGACCTAATATATGTTAAAGAAAACTTTCATAAGTGTTTGTTGTATGGTGTTTGTAAACCGCATGAAGGGATGAATTAATTTTTACTAATACATGTATGAACAATTAGTTTTACAATAACCCTCTATCAGAAATTATGATATGAAATGCGAGCTCTGTGATATCGTATGAGAAATTATGCGAGCTGTTTCACTAAAACAAATCTTAAAAGAACTGGTTTCAATGCTTTGTTGAGATTTTATATTTCAATGACAAAAACCAATGTAAGAAGATGAATACACAGAAACTATATATATATACAAGGATGTCTTGATGTTGCTTCCAATTGAGGCTTATATACAAGAAAAACCCAATATCGTTGACAATTATAATGACTTCACCTTTTATGTTGCCATTTTCTTGCTCTAGAATAGTAACAGAAAATAACACCAAGTAAAAAAAGCCTTAGCTCTTTGAATAATTCTGTTTTCTACATTCGAAAATGTCTGTACCAAGTCAGGAATATGATAGTTCTTGTCCATTCGTTTTTGATACGTTTTGTTATTTGATTTTGCCATGTGATTATGGACTTTCCAAATTGATTTTCCTCTAAGTTCAGTATTTTTGTGATTTTACTTGTTTCCAGACATTAGTCACAAAAAGCCGACTTTTAAAACAGAATTACTCAAAAACTACATTTGACAGCCACTATATTGATTGTATGTTATTCTCGTTTTCAGAAACACAGACTGCAACTAGACATTGAACGATTCTAAGATAATGTTTCATTTTTCTATGTAAAACACTCCTATGCTTTTGGATTAAATCTGTCCATATTGTTTGGTTACATCAGCTCTTCATCGTTTTGGTGATTTTTATATCACTGCACGTATATTAATTCACGAATACGCATATCACACAGTACCATTGGTACAGATGATATAATGCACGTACCAAGTCAGGAATATGGCAGTTGTTTTTCACTTCTTCCGTTGATTGATAGCAATTAATTTTCATGGACTTCCCCTTTTTGAATTTGCATTTGAGTTCTTTTTTTGTTTGTTTATTGCACGTTATAATTACTACCATTTGGTCTATAACTTTATTATCTAATAGTTGACTACAGGTTCCTTCTTCAAAATTGGAAACGTAGATACAAATGCCCTGTTTTAGGTCATGAACGGTATTGGTTTGTGAAGAACCGCACTGAATAGTATAATAAATAAACAGAAGACGATTTCACCAAAATGCTGGACTTTTTTATCAACAACATATCTGTTGAGTTTGGTGGATAAACATATCCTTCGGAATTTAAATAGATACTAAATGTGCACCTATTGAGTCGGACTGCCAAGTCTCACGCAATTAGCATGAGACTGATGCATGTTCATGCTTATTTGAAAGCATTTTCCTTTGATCTATTGTTTTTTCTCTTTGATCTTTACAATTTTTGTCAAATCTCATGCATTTGTCTTATGAGGAAGAACGGCTGGAGTCAACACTACAACATTACGAAATTGATATGTCAATGTCTCAACACACTATCTAAATGTTTTCGCGTACGTAAATCTGAAGATAAAAGTATAGCCGACCGGCTTTGCTCCATTCAGAGTTCTAGCGATTCCCCCACTTTTTGTTTGTTATCCTGATTTCTCTCTATCTAATGGATTTACGCAATCTGAACATTCGCCTTTAATTAGAGTAAAGTTATAGAAAATCATGTTCTATCTTTCATACTGATTTGTCGGAATATTGTTTAAAAATCAAGTAAATTGTCAAAAATATTAACTATTAAGTAGCTGGGTAGTTAAACAAAGAAAAAGAATATTGTTAAGTAATATTTCAATTTAACGTTACAAGTAATACACGGCATCTTTGTATTTCTCTACTATCAATTCAATCAATCAATCAGGAAAAAGGAGATGGGACAATAAGGTCCTTATTTGGCCCAAATTTTAGTGCAAATTTAAAAGTTATCATACAAATTTCTATATTTTGTCTTACTAGAGTAAGGTTCAAGGTATTTTGAAAACAAAAATTACATTTGAAGAGTTATCGTGGTACCATTGTGGTATTGTCTGTTATTTGTCTTTTTTCGGTTTTTTTTGCCATTGCATTGTTTGTTTGTTTGTGACCTATGAGTTTGAGTTTGCATTTGGTATCTTTTGGCTCTCTTTAACACGATGAGGATCAGGATCTGCTAAACCTTCAGAAGCACGTGTATCTTCCCTGGTTTTTATGAGGTTTGTTTTGCTCACTATTTGTTTTTTTTTTATGCTATGTTTTTTAGACTGTTTTTCGTTTTTGTCAATGGCATGTTCATTTTGTCTTCCATTTAAGAGTTTACCCAACTTGCACACTTATATGCAGGTCGAATATCGTCCAAAATCGGAATAAGAAATTGAGTATACTTATGTTCTTCCGAAGGCTTGTCTTCATCTGCATTGTTTCTAGATAAAACTCTAAAAATAACTATTTAATCTCTCATAAATTATATCGTTCATATTGCGATAATCAACAACACATCCGTGTTGCAGAATCGAACTACTGAACGATATTGAACTGACTAATGCATTTTTTTCAAACTATTTTATGGAACTTCGTGAATCAATAAAGATGTGTGTTGTTTATACAGATAATAATTTCTTTGGATATCACTACCTTTGAATATCAGGTAGAATTGGAAGCTTGATTTTTAGCATAAAGTGCCACAATACTTCCAATTTTGAACAATGAAGGACCTCGAAATGAAAAGTTCTGTTTAAGGTGTTCATCAAGCATTCACAAAAGCGTATTGGCTACCTTTATGATGTTCGCTCCTCGGATTCAAAATAACAAGCTTTAAAAGAACTGTTCTAAATTGATAGTATATGAACAATGGAACTCAAAAAGTAGACAAAATGACAGGTCAATGTTTTAGTTTTAGAGATAAGATCAATTTTAATTTTAGCGGGAAGTATTTCTTTCTAGATTTTTGATACATTTGACATTGACAGCTTTTTTTTGAAAACTATGACAAAATAACAAGGATTTTCAAATATGACTTTAAACTATATGTAAATAAAGACAACAGTAGTATACCGCTGTTCAAAACTCGTAAATCTATGGACAAAAAACAAAATCGGGATGACAAACTAAAACTGAGGGAAACGCATTAAGTATAAGAGGAGAACAACGACACAACATAAAAATGTAACACACACAGAACCGGACTAAGCATTAGACAAAATACGATGAGAATAACAAATATAACATCAAAACCAAGTACATGAATTTGGGATAGAAAAGTACCGTGATACGTCTTATAGTATTGTGAATTCACACTCAAATATAAGAGAAAACAAACGACACAACGGAAACACAACGTTAAAATGTTACACACACAAAAAAGAGCTATAATATAACAATGGCCACTTTCCCGACTTGGTACAGGACATTTTTAAAGAAAACAATGGTGGGTTGAACCTGGTTTTGTGGCATGCCAAACCTCGTACTTTAATGGCAATGTTAAATACAACATTAAAATGACAACATAATATTAAAAATATAAAATAATATAAAAAAATATGAAAAGTAGGAGTTATTGTGAAAATTTGTTATTTGCACTACATGGATCAAACTAGAGGATTCCGAATATAGGACAAACAGGCAAAAACAAAAGAGTAGCAAACATCCCTGAACAGGATTGAAAGTAAAAAATATTATCATTTTAGATGTTGTCTTTCCTTTTAACCTTTATGTGTTTTAGTTGAGGATCGGGATAATTTTCCATTATTTCCCTAAAGGCAGTAAGAAGATATGTAAGTTAACTTATATATTTTGTTTTTTTTTTTATTAAAAAGAGTGCTATCAAATCGAAGCAAACCAGACAAATATTGAATGAACGAATGCAGGAATGGTTTAATATAGTGCAACCTGTATATATTCCGGACCATATGAGTATTTGGACCATACGCGTATGGTCATGAGCATCTGCGTATTTACTCTTATGGTCCGACCATACGCGTATGGTCTGGGTAATTGACACGATAAACCATCAAAAGGTGTCACATAAATTAAGGGTTTCTAAAATTGAATTTTTTACTTATGCAAGCATATGGTACTCATTTTTACATAATTAATTCAGTAGAGTGAATATTACTTATAAGTAAGAATTAAAGTAAAATAATTCAATTTTTCGTTTTCTAATAGGCTGACGTTATTTTGCCCGTAGACATGATTAAGTCACGTGACCGTGAAGTCATCAACGTTTTTTCATGGTTCCCTACGGTTTAAAATGGAATTATTTAGAATTAAATTATAAGAAATGACTGTAATTCTTTTTCTGTCTACGCGCGTTATTCAGTGTGCACCACATTTTTTATGGTATTTCTTCATGGACAGAAAAAATATAACAGTCATTCCTTAAATAATTTAAACATAGTCATCGATTCGTCCATACAAAACGCAATATGTCGACTTTGGAAAATTACTTCATTTGATATCCAAATGAACTGTTAAAGAATTACGTAAATTGTGTCGAACTTGTCTTGCTGATCATTTTTGCTATTTAAAGTTACTCTCTTCCTATTAAAGTTTTCAAAATAATAGGCAAAAATGAAAAACAAATGGTAAAATTTGTCATTTAAGGGAAATAACTTCTATAAGAAGTTGTCTGACAATCGGCCATCCTTGTTGGTAGCCTGGATCAACAGGCACATGTTTTTAAAACTAGATACCCCAATAATGATTGTAGCCAAGTTTGGTTAAATTTCGCCCAGTAGTTTGATTAAATAATTAGTTCCTTTATTTAGGACAACTACAAGTAACAGACATTAATAGCACATTATGAAGACATGTTGTAAACCCTTTAGAAAATATGAAATGTGATAGCAATAGTTATACCTGTAAGAATAAGTATGAATATTGAACCCACAAGGTGCTTACACAGGTTTGATTGTGTGTTTGGTATTTTCTTCCTTTTTTGTTGATTGCAAATATGAAATTGAAAGATATATGGTTATCTAACATGTCTAATCAAAATGATTAACTAATAGACAAATTATACTTATCACCGGGTTTTTACTTATATGAGCAACACGACGGGTGCCACTAATTGAGCCGAATCTGCTTACTCTTACGGAGCACCTGAGATAAGCCCAAGATTTCGGTGGGATTCCTGTTGCACGGCCTTTATGTTGTGTTTTGTATACTGTTTTGTCTTTTCGTTATTTTCGTTTTTTCTCACCCCATTGACAGTTTTTTCTCAACTAATGAGTTTGAGTATCATTTTGATATTCGTTGCCATTGTTTTGAAATACATGTGAACGTTGGAACTCTTATGCTGACAGATTAGGCATATGTTTTACTGATTTAATATTTAAATTTGAATACATTCATACAAAAATATATCATTATATTTCATGCATAAAAGAATCCCAAGCATGTATTAAGAGGAATAGGAGCTAATCAAATAAATGCAATGATTACAATGTTGAGATATTTAGTTTTATTATATATTTGAATTACATTCAAACCACTTTTTATTGAAAAGGGAGATCCCGTTTTGACGCTAGGTATTCATTCAATGCTGATTGTTGTTGTCAAGATCAAGTAAATGCAAAAGAGTAGAATGTGTGTCAAAATGTGTCGTAAGTCTTTTTGCATTTGTTCTCAAAGTTTTGAAATAGCTACGATATCTATTTCAAGATGGTATACCAAATTAAACATTCTTTCGTTGACGTATTCAGATGACGATTTTCCATTGAAGCAAAAATCGAAAATATGTTTTGTACCCTGTTGATAAGCGTCATGGAAAGGCTGATCATAATAATCTGTTGGTTGAAATTTGAAGCCAAGCTTTCCCTCGGATTAAAAAGTATCGTGTCCATAATGAGTTGTATAGCCTAATTTGGAAAACTCTTTCCAAATACATGGACATTTATCAACTCCCTCTTTGAAGCACGAGGAGTTTTCTATAAAATCCCCAGTCAACAAAGCTGCCATATTTGGTCTAGTTATATCCAAGTAGTTCAGTTGCATCTAATGTTTCCAACAAATACGTTCTAGTCTTGCGTAAATATCGAACAGAATTAATTCTTGAAGTCGACTCTATCATTATGAGTAACACATTTAGACGGGTTTCTCGATGATTATCCATATTCGGTATATTTTTCATTTGTACGACATCATTCCGTAAATCAGATGCTTTCTTGATTGAATTTTGTTTTACAAATATGGAAGTTTTTAGCTTTATTAAACTTTATTAAAGGCATCATAACATTGAACTTTTATAAATTCGTCTGTGACCAGTACAGATTTATTGAGATGTCCACTAACTTTACCGAGTTGGAACGAATTACTTATGTAATATATAGGCTCATATGAACAATATTCGACTTGGTTTCGGCTTTTCGTAAAATTAATATAAAGATTATTATTATCAACATATGTAAACACATTACTGTTATCGCATACTGATATTTGTGAATCATAAGGTAAAAATTCTTTTATAGATTGATGGAACGGATTTACTCTGACTCGGTATTTTACATACCTCTAATTCCACAAGAAAATCGGTGTTGTTGTTGGATTTAGATAGCACTTCAAAATTACATTGTGACACGTTTTCCATTTCTCGAAAAGTGTATGCCGTTTTTGTATTTATCTTCAACGTTGTACTTATTAGGAACGAAATGTACACACACACACACACACACACACACACACACCTACACACAAATAAAGAACCGTTTTCTTTCCACAAATAAAGGCAACAGTAGTATACCGCTGTTCAAAACTCATAAATCCATGGACAAAAAACAAAATCGGGATAACAAACCAAAACCGAGGGAAACGCAAAAACTAAACAAACGAATCAAGGTGACGTCCTTGCTATGTTTTGAAAAAATGCAATAAATATATACATAATTTTATTATTGGTAAAGGCAGAAGAAATTCAAGTAGCAGATGGCCTTTTTAGTCGGTGATTAAAAATCGGGTTTTGAACAGCCGTTATAAATACTTAACCTGTTTCTCTGACGTCAGTCTATTGTATTAACAGTGGATTTATTTTTTCAAGAATGCACTGTCCACAGTATTAACTTAAGTTGATTTATGTCATTACTTCGATCTTAAATTTCACTCGCCAACGTCACTTGGTACAGTCATTTTCATATGTAGAAAATAGTGGTTTGAACCTAGTTTTATAGCTGGCTTAACCTTTCACTTGTATGACGGTCACTTCAAATTCTATAATATTGATAACAATTTCTTTATAAAAACATTTATTTCTCTATAATACTTAATTTCACAAAAATAACAACCAAGACATTGTTACTGCGAAGAAAAGAACACAACTCTGTAATGCAATATTAATCTTCAGGAAAGCTTACTTTTCGAGGTTGACGAATGACAAAATAGCAATTTGTGTTTCTGATTGGATCAACTAATTAGTATCAAAAACGACTGAAATTTTGTTGCGAGCCTATATGTTGAATACAAAGAAGACATGCTGGCACTCTGTATTGATGGGGACCCAATTTTGTAGTCAATGTGTTTCAATATTGTTGTAATTTGTTTTATACAACACATCCTGGAATAAATATTACTGAATTATCATGCAGATATATAGATTTACATGATAAAGTGCAAATATGGTCAGTTTAGGTTGATAGGGTCAAAAAACAGTTTAGAACTTGATCTGTCTATAGGCAATAGGAATCTGAGAATTCAGATGACAAAATTCAGAACAAGTAACTATAATCTAGAAATAGAGAAAGGTAGAAACAGGGAACTTCAGGCAGTGGATAGAATTTGTAATCGTTGTAATAAAGAAAAGGAAGTTTAACTCCTCTTTCTACTTAAATGTTCATCTTTAGAAATTGAAAGAGTTTTTATCATTTCAAACATAGTTTAAAGTTACAAAAATGTTTGCAATTTAGTTTATCAAAATTTATTATGCTAGTGTCAAATGAAGATAATCACATTTTTAATAGTTTGAGTAATTAAATTAATATTCTTAATACTGTTCAAAAAGAACTATTAGAAACTTAGGAAAGTTATAGATTTTACTGTTACTGTCAAAACACTAGACATTGTCTACTGTGAAAACTAAACATTGTCTACTGTCAAAACTAGATGTTGTCTACTGTAAAAACTAAACATTGTCTACTGTAAAAACTAAACATTGTCTACTGTCAAAACAAGATGTTGTCTACTGTAAAAACTAAACATTGTTTACTGTCAAAACTAAACGTTACCTGCTGTCAAAACAAACTCCTCATAAAAACCAGGATTGAAATTAAAACGTTGTCTACTATCAAAGCTACATATTGTCTACTGTTATAACTACACGTTGTCTACTGTCAACACACGTTTCTGGTTTATTCAGTCAGTACATTAAGTTTTTACTGAATTTTAAACCTTTATTAAGAAATGTCATTTTTTTTTATTCCAAAGATGTATTAATACAAGAACACGTTGGGAGCAAGGTGAGAACGGCAAAATAGTAACTTGTGTTTCTAATGGGATCAACTAATTAGTTTTAATTGCAATGGTGAAAATGCCGTGAAAATGGAAAAGTTTTTCTGAATTTTGATGCCTCCCGTATCCATGCAGACGGGTAGTTCTGTACTTTCTGTTTTAATTCATTATAGCAATTATTAAGAAAGAGAAACATCTAGTCATGCACGTGATGTACATATTAATGTAGATTAGTACGTGTAGTTTAGTAGGAGACTTGTTTGTTTCAACCTGCCTGATGTCATTCCCAGTAGGTCATATAGAATTTATTCAATAACATTAAATCAATTATTGTTGTTTTAGTATATTTATTAATTCTTTAAACAAATACATTCATAAATCTATAATACTCAATTTCACAAAAATAACAACCAAGACTTTCTTGTTACTGTCAAGAAAAGAACACAACACAGTAACACGATATTAATCTTCAAGAAAGCTTACATTCCAGGTTGACTAATGACAAAATAGTTACTTGTGTTTCTGATTGGATCAACTAATAAGTATCAAAACGACTGAAATGTTGTTGCGAATCAATATTTTGAATAAAAAGAGTACATGCTGGCACTCTGAATCTATGTGGACAAAATGTTGTACCAAATGTGTTTCAATGTTGCTGTCATTTGTTTTATACAATACATCCTGACAAAAATATTACTGAATTATTATGCAGATATATAAGTTTACATGATCAAGTGCAAATATGGCAAGTTAAGCTTGATAGGGTCAAATAATTTTGTTGTACGAGTCAGTCTGAGGTATCAAAACTACTGAAATTTTGTTACGTATCAATATATTGAATAAAAGGAGGACATGCTGGCACCTAAATTTATGTGGAAAACATTTGTAGTAATTGTATTCCATTATTGCTGTCATTTGTATTACACATTAAATCATGACATCAAAAAAATATGGTTAATTTACTATGCGGCTATATAGATTTAAAAAATAAAGTGTAAATATGGTCAGTTTTGGTTGTTGCGGATAAAAAATTTGTTGCACAAGTCAGCCTGAGGTATCAATATAATATTGAATAAAAGGAGTATATGCTGGCACCTAAATTTATGTAGACAACATTTTGTAGTCATTTTATTCCATTATTGCTGTCATTTCTATTACACATTGAATCCTGATGAAACAAATATCGCTGATTTACTGTGCGGCTATATACATTTACAATATAAAGTGCAAATATGGTCAGTTTTGGTGCATGAGGTCAAATTGTTATATAATAGGAGTCAGTTTGAGGTATGAAAACTAATGAAATTTTGTTGCGAGACAATATTTTAAATGAAAAGAGGACATGCTTGCACTCTGTATTTATGGGGACAACATTTTGTAGTCAATGTGTTTCAATACTGCTGTCATTTGTTTTATACAATACATCCTGAAATGAGTATTACTGAATTATCATGCAGATATAAATATTAACATGATAAAGTGGTCAGTTTTGGTTGATGCGGATACGAAATGTGTTGCACAAGTCAGCCTGGGGTATCAAAACTACTGAAATTTTGTTACATATCAATATATTGAATAAAAGGAGTACATGCTGGCACCTACATTTATGTGGACAACATGTTGTAGTTATTGTATTCCATTATTATTGTCATTTCTATTATACATTGAATTCTAATAGAAAAGTATCGCTGATTTACTATGCAGCTATAGTAGATTTACAATATCAAGTGCAAAAATGGTTCATGCGGTCAAAATATTTTTTTATAGGAGTTAGTCTGAGTTATGAAAACGAATGCAATTTTGTTGCGAGAAAATATTTTGAATAAAAAAAAGGACATGCTGGCACTTGATGGGTATTTTTTGTTGTAGTCAATGTGTTTCAATATTGCTGTCATTTGTTTTATACAATACATCCTAAAATAAATATTACTGAATAATTATGCAGATATATAGATTTACATGATAAAGTACAAATATGGTCAGTTTAGGTTGATACGGTCAAATAATTGTGTTGCACAAGTCAGCCTGAGGTATCAAAACTACTATACTTATGGCGATTTTTTTTAGTAGTCAATGTGTTTCATTATTGCTGTCATTTGTTTTATACAAAACATCCTGAAATAAATATCTCTGAATTATTATGCAGATATATATAGTCGCCGTCACGTAAAATTGGCACCATGTTTTTGTCATGTTTAGATATCAGCCGCGTTTACTCAAGATAATGTTTTTCATTTAGCGGAGGTAAAATTCTGTCCAAATATCCACTACTGTCCTAACTTTTTTGTGTTTGCACTGTATAATACTGACCTATTATTATGAACTACATAATTATACAAATCCGTCTGCATAATATTTAATTACCTACCTCGAATTTTAAAACAGCAGGCAAGGCAGTACCAGATATAAATAGTTATCAAAGATACCAGGATTATTATTTAGTACGCCAGACGCACGTTTTGTCTACATAAGACTTATCAGTGACGCTCAGAACAAAATAGTTATAATTTCAAAACAAGAACAAAGTTGAAGAGCATTGAGGACCCAAAATTCCAAAAAGTTTTGCCAAACACTGCTATGGTAATCTTTTCCTGGGATAAAAACATCCTTAGTTTTTCGACATTTTCAAAGTTTTGTAACAGGAAATTTAGAAACTAATGACCATATACTTGATATCCATTTCAAAACCGAAGTGCTGACTACCGAGCTGGTGGCATCGACCCGGAGGTGTAAATAGATATCAAAAATACTAGGATTATAATTCAGTACGCAAAACGCGCGTTTCGTCTACATAAGACTCATCAGTGACGCTCAGATCAAAATAGTTATAAAGCCAAAACAAGAACAAAGTTGAAGAGCATTGAGGACCCAAAATTCCTAAATATTGTGCCAAACACGGCTAAGGTAATATATTCCTGGGATAAGAAAATCCTTAGTTTTTCGAAATATTCAAAAACCAGGTAAACTCACCATTGATTTTTGGAGGGGAGGAGCCTGTACCAAGTCAGTAATACGAAAAAGGATTATTATTGGTTATGTTGGCACGCAAAGTTTGACGTTTTATTTTGTCAGATTTTATGGACTTCCCCTTTTTGAATTTACCTTGGAGTGAAGTTATTTTGGTAAAACTTTTTCACTTTGTAGATAATTTGTCGTAAATATTAGTTATACTATTGCTGCATTAGAAGAAGAAAACACATTCGTCAAAAAGCAAACGAGTCAATTACAGACAATGCTCTTCATAAAATTTAATTCTCAACTGTTTAGGCTCACTTAAACCAAAACATAGTGTGTGTAAACTCCCATGAGTATTTTACAGAAAATCGGAATTATGTTTGAATAAATCGTTCCTTTGTTTAGGACTTACATAACCAACAACTACAAGAAAACCGACATAAACATCACATTATCAAGAGATGTTGTAAAACCGTTTGGAAACTATTAAATGTAATAGCAATAGTAATACTAGTTTGACAATTTAACCAATAGATGATTACAGTTTTGTGTATTTTTGTGTTATTTTCAGCCTATTTTTGTTTGAACGGATTGGAATGATCACCGGGTGATTACTTGAATGGGGAATACTTCCGATGCCACTAGTTCAGGGGGGGGGGTCTGCTTACTCTTCAGGAGCACATGGTTGAGTTAGTGTTGCTCAATTTTCATTTGAATACATGTGAAAAGATAAAACACAAAAATACTGAACTGAACTCCGAGGAAAATTCAAAAAGGAAAGTCCAAAATCAAAAGGCAAAATCAAAACTCCAAACACATCAAACGAATGGATAACAACTGTCATATTCCTGACTTGGTACAGACATTTTCTAATGTAGAAAATGGTGGATTGAACCTGGTTTTATAGCTAGCTAAACCTCTCACTTGTATGACAGTCGCATCAAATTCCATTACATTGTCAACGATGCGTGAACATAAACAAACATACTCAAAGAGTAAAAATGTCAAAAATAGGGGTACAGCAGTCAACATTGTGTTATCATCTTAATCACAATAAAAACAACAAATGTAACGAAGAAGCACAAAAAGGCATTCATCAAATTTAACATCCTTATTTTGCTTATCTTATACGATTTTATTTATCTATGCAAAGTCTACCCGTAAGGGATGGAAGGTTTTCAGTACTGGTGTAAAATTGCACGTTTGAAATTCGCACAGGTATACATAAAATAATTTTGTCGTTCAAAGTATGACGGCATACATAAATGCAGAGTCACGTAAAGTAGATAGAACAAAAAACAGACTTAACAGTAAAAGTAATAATAACAAATAAAATAATTGTGTGGTTCAAAGTATGACGGGATACATAAGTACAGAGTTACGTCGAATGTATATCATAAAAAACAGACTTAACAGTAAAAGTAATATTAATAATGACAAATATAAGAATTTTATAATACGTTATTAAGATGATAACCAACGTCAGTACGCAAAATCTATACTTCCAGACCATCTTGTATTATTTGTGAAGTTGATACGGAATATTTATCAACAAGTTCTTGGTACCTTCCGATGAACTTTTTTTTTTAAAAAAGACGAGACGTTCTTTGACATACCCCTGGTTTATCAACTTTCTGCTCAGACACTGGTAAAACTTGTATGATGACATTTGTTTTATTGGTGTAATGATTACATTTTAATAAAAGATTACATTTCCTGCATGAAAAAAATCCAAGCTTGTAATTAGAGAAATAAGAGCTACTAGTAATCAAATAAATGCAATGAGTACAATTTTGAAATATTTTTGTTTTTTTTGGTTGTTTTTTACAGGCGGAAATTACATGCACACCACTTAGATGGAATATGAGCATCTTGGCAAGATCTATTCCTCGGAATTTCCTTGAAAAGGGAGATGCTTATGACGATAGGTTTTTATTCCATGGTGATTGTTGTCAAGATCAAGTAGATGCAAAAGAGTAGAATGAGTGTCAAAATGTGTCGTAAGTCTTCTTGCATTTGTTCTTAAATTCTTAAAATAGCTACAATATTTATTTTTGAACCAAGTCGGAACATGCATCAACATCATTGGGAGTCTTTCCTCCAGTTGGCCAATAAAGGTAGGTCTAACTTTATTAGATCTTATACCGTGATCCCCGAACAGTGCGATAAATGTGTTGTTTAGTAAGCTGTTTTTGTGTAGTCGTTGTAGTGTCTTAGAAATTAGTTTGTCAATAGTAACAGCACGAGTTAGACTATCATGAGTCATTCTTATATGCATCGACAATGAGAAAAACAGATTGTCTTTTAAGTTTGACACCAAATTAAACATTCTTTCGTTGACGTGTACAGATGTCGATTTTCCATTGAAGCACAAATGCGAAAATTGTGGTTTACCCTGCTCATTAGCGTCATGGAATGGCTGATCATAATAATCTGTTGGTTGATATTTGAAGCCAGACATACCATAAGAGTAAAATGTGCAATAAGCATCCTGTCAATAATGAGTTGCATAGCCTAATTTTGAAAACTCTTTCCAAATAAATGGACATTTATCAACTCCTTCTGAATCTTTCAAGCACGATTAGGTTTCTATAAAATCCCCTGTCAACAAAGCAGCCATATTTGGTCTAGTATTTAACGCTACTTTGTTATATCCAAGTAGTTCAGTTGCGTCTAACTTTTCAAACAAATACTTTCTAGTCTTGCGTAAGTATCGAACAGAATTAATTCTTGAAGTCGACTCTATCATTATGAGTAACACATTAAGACGGGTTGCTCGATGATTATCCATGTTCGGTTTATTTTTCATTTGTACGACATGTTTTCGTAAATCAGATGCTTTCTAATTTCGATTTTTTTTACAAATACGGTATGGAAGTTTTTAGCTATTACTTTACTAAAGGCATCATAACATTGAACTTTTATAAATTCGTCTGTGACCCGTACAGATTTATTGAAATGTCCACTAACTTTACCGAGTTTGAACAAATTACTAATGTAATATATAGGCTTATATGAACAATATTCGACTTGGTTTCGGCTTTTCGTAAAATTGATATAAAGATTATTATCATCAACATATGTAAACACATTACTGTTATCGCAATCTGATATTTGTGGATCATAAGGTAAAAATTCTTTTATAGATTTATCGAACGGATTTACTCTCGGTATTTTACATACCTCAGATTCCACAAGAAAGTCGGTGTTGTTGTTGAATTTAGATAACACTTCAAGATTACAACGAGACACGTATTCTTTTTCCCGAAAAGTGTATTCCTTTTTTGTATTTATTCTTAACGTTGTACCAATAATGCACGCAATGCACACAAAAATACAAACACACAAATAAAGAAAAGATTTCTTTCGAACTATACCGAACATACGTTTCGAATTTATCGTAACATTTATGGTATGTTTTTAGAAAAAAACAATAAACATATTAATATGTTATTGGTTAAGTGACTAACGAATAGATTTTGTTCAACTTTGCTATATTGAAAATACTATAAAAAATATTGATTGTCATAAAATCATGTTTATTCGCGTCAAACAAAGTTCAACTTAAAAAATAAAAAAAAATAGGTGAAAAGTAGGTAGCAATAACTGAAATGTAGCAGGTTGCCTTTAAATGCTGTGATTTTAGCATTTCTTAATAATAACCATGATAACCGGAAATCTGTTTTAAGTTTTTACCTCTCGAACAATTTAGTGTAAGAAATTTGTTTTCGTAGCTTTTAATAAAACTTTGTTTTATTATCAATATGAAAAAGAAATATTTGATAAACATTTAATTAGTTCAATGCAAATTACTTAGAAGCCAATAACTGAACACTATATTGCATTTAGCACCTTACCACTATTAAACGGACAGCCCTTGCACTTACACCTATCATAAAGATGCTATTGAAAGTTAATTATCAAATAAAAATTTGCACGGTTGACCATTCGTTTTCATCGAGGTATGAACTAGTATTTAACGTTCAAAGGACAAAACCGAGTCTATATCAGGGTTAGAACATTGAAGATGTGATAATAATATGCATCTACTAAGACCGAAAAGATGAGTCGTATTCAATAGGTGTAAATGTACAAGATATCAATCTACAAGAGAGACATCTTACAAAGACACACGGTCTCTGTTTTTGTCTTAAATGCCGCGTCCTAAACAAAATAGGCGCATTTACCAGTTTCCAAGTCTTTTATAAGACCAGGCCGTTTATTAAACAAGAAATTAGAAATCTCCTCAATATTGACAAATCATGCATGTATCGTGAACGCGAAAAAGGAGTTCAAATGGGTTTCCTATTCATGCTTAAAAAAATTTGTTATGCACTGGATGCTTCTGGAATAGCCATGGTTACATTATTGGCTCTCGAACTTAGAGTTTTAAGGCCAATACAACTAATCTCGAATCTTTACCAGTGCTAATACATAACCAGCCAGTTTATAACGCTAAAATCCAAATCTTTGATTGTTCGATAAACTTTTAATCTATATCAGTGCTAATACAGAAACAGCCAGTTTATAACGCTATAATCCAAATCTTTAATTGTTCGATAAATTTTTTAATCTATACCAGTGCTAATACAGAAACAGCCAGTTTATAACGCTATAATCGAAATCTTTGATTGTTCGATAAACTTTTAATCTATACCAGTGCTAATACAGAAACAGCCAGTTTATAACGCTATAATCCAAATCTTTGATTGTTCGATACACTTTTAATCTATACCAGTGTTAATACAGAAACAGCCAGTTTATAACGCTATAATGCATATCTTCGATTGTTCGATAAACTTTTAATCTATACCAGTGCTAATACAGAAACAGCCAGTTTATAACGCTATAATTCAAAACGTTGATTGTTTGATAAACTTTTAATATATACCAGTGCTAATACAGAAACAGCCAGTTTATAACGCTATAATCCAAATCTTTTATTGTTCGATAACGTTAAATCTATACCAGTGCTAATACAGAAACAGCCAGTTTATAACGCTCTAATTCAAATCTGTAATTGTTCGATAAACTTGTAATCTATACCAGTGCTAATACAGAAACAGCCAGTTTATAACGCTATAATTCAAATCTTTAATTGTTCGATAAACTTGTAATCTATACCATAGGAACAAATGGAACTAATGCATGTGTTTGTCCTGCAGAACCGCCAAGCTACCATTATAGTCGTCTGATCTGTGTTTTACCAATTGGTAACCACTAGGTGATGCATGCTTAGCCTTCATCCTTTTGACATCTTGACTGAGTATAAATTCGCGTGGCCTTGTGATGCATGCTTAGCCTTCATCCTCTTGACATCTTGACTGAGTATAAATTCACGTGGTCTGGTGATGTATGCTTAGCCTTCATTCTCTTGACATCTTGATTGAGTATAAATTCACGTTGGCTGGTGATGCATGCTTAGCCTTCATCCTCTGGACATCTTGACTGAGTATAAATTCACATGGCCTGGTGATGCATGCTTAGCCTTCATCCTCTTGACATCTTGACTGAGTATAAATTCACGTGGTCTGGTGATGCATGCTAAGCCTTCATCCTCTTGACATCTTGACTGAGTTTAAATTCGCGTGGCCTAGTGATAAATGCTTAGCCTTCATTCTCTTGACATCTTGACTGAGTATAAATTCGCGTGGTCTGGTGATGCCTGGTTAGCCTTCATCCTCTTGACATCTTGACTGAGTATAAATTCACGTGGTCTGGTGATGCATGGTTAGCCTTCATCCTCTTGACATCTTGACTGAGTTTAAATTCGCGTGGCCGCCTGGTAATGCATGCTTAGCCTTCATTCTCTATACATGCTTAGCAGGAAGATCTTACCCTGCTGCAGCACTCATACTCTCTTCTTTAGCAGATCATGAGATCTTCTTAGTTTTTATTACCTTCACTTGTCTCTTTCAAATCGATTTACGAGATTTAAAAAAGAAAAAAGAAGGAAAATCGGATTTTTTTTTAAATTTAGATAGCACTCTAAGATAACATTGTGACACGTATGCCATTTCTCGAAAAGTGTAAGCCTTTTTTTTGTATTCATCTTCAACGTTGTGCCAATAAGGAACCCGACCAACACACATACACTTACACATACATAGAGAACATATTTTCATCCAACTATACGGAACAAACGAATCATCGTTAGGTATAGGGTATGTTTTTAGAAAAATGCAATATACTAATGGATTTTGTTAAAAATTGCTTTATCGATAATAAATAAATGTGCATGCTCGTCATAAAATCATGAAATCTGTTCGTGTCAAACAATTTAACAAATTTCAATTTCAACATCAAAGTAAAACAAAGGTAAGCAGCAGGTAGCAATGCAAGTGCAAAGCAACATGTTGCCTTTTAAGACGGTGATTTAAAACGGAAAATCTGAAATGAATTTATATTTGTTACCTTTTGATCCTTTGAGTGAAAGGGTACTTATTTCGTATACTTCTAATTCAACTATTGTGTTGTATCAATAAGAAATTCGAACATTTGCTTACCTTTATTTTTATTCCAAGCAAATTAATTAATAGTCAATAACTGACCAGTATATTGTATTGTAGCTGTATTAGATCTACAATCGATTCTCAGGGTCACTATCACTAACCTCGAATCTTTACCAGGGCTTTAACAGGAACAGCCAGTTTATTACGATATTATAAAGATCACTAATTGGTCGAGACACTTTGAATCTATACCAAAGGAAAACATAAACAAAATTTAAAATGTTTTTACTTCATAATCACTAATATTAAATTACTGTTGAGGCTACCAGTATTGCCGTCTGATCTACGGTTTTAAAACCAGGTTCAACCCATAACTTTTATTCCCCTTTAAAAGTGTCCTGTACCAAGTCAGGAAGATGGCCATTGTTATAGTATTGTTCGTTTCTGTGTTTGTTGCATTTTAACGTTGAGTCGTTTGTGTTTTCTCTTATTTGTGAGATATTTAGATAAGACGTGGCACAGTACTTGTCTATCCCAAATTTATGTATTTAGTTTTCATGTTATATTTGTTATTCTCGTGGTGTTTTGTCTGATGCTTGGTCCGTTTCTGTGAGTGTTGAGTTTAGGTGTTGTTTCGTTGTTCTCCTCTTATATTTAATGCGTGTCCCTCGGTTTTGGTTTGTTACCCCGATTTTGGTTTTTGTCCATGGATTTATGAGTTTTGAACAGCGGTATACTACTGTTGCCTTTATTTATCGATTGTTTTTTTTATTCCCGAGTGTGACATTTTGACTGAGTGTGAATTTACATGTCGGGTGATGTATGTATAACGCTTATCCTGATGACGCACACAATATCTCTCTGCTTACAGTTCATGGTATTCCCTCAGTTTCGTTTGTTAACTATACCTGTCTCCTCCTTGTCGATTTACGAAATTTGAACATAGTTAACTAACGTCGCTTTAATTCATATACACCCATATATGATAGTTAACTAATGTCGCTTTAATTCTAGTACCCCCATATATGATAGTGAACCATTAATTGGTAAATGTATATTCAGAAACATTTTTGATTTTCAAATATCTTAAAATAAATTAGTTTCATTTTACTTGGGGCTGCATAATAGAAATGTTATACCGTATAGTATGTATATGTATAAGAAAACAAAGGAGACGTGTTGTTTTTTTTTCTCCAAAAGTGTGTGCTTTCTTTGTGTTCATTCTAAATATTTCATGAATGGAGAATAATCAAACAAAAACACATCGCACAACCACACACATAAGTAAAACAATAACTTTCAAAATAAAAGATTTAAAATGTTTATCAAATTCGTTTTAACGTCAATGGTATATTTTAAGATTAATATGATTTATATTATTGGCAAATGCTGTTAGCATATAAAATATCAAAAAAAAAATAATTCAAACTTCATCCAACATATTTAACACATTTTACATCATTATAATATATAATGAAGAATTGATTTTAAAAAAAACCTCATTTATATACGTATCAATAATAAATTAGAAAACAGAAAACAGTAATTGAAAACTAGGATCTCCGTACTGTGCCAGAGCACATGATTGGGTTCTTGTTGCTCAATCTTTATTTTTTTGGTGTTGTGTTTTATATTATGTTTTGTTTTTTCGTCGTTTTCAGAATTTTGTCCCATTTTCAGTTTGTTTTTGACCCAGGAGTCTAATTATTCGTGTGTCATCTTTTGTCTTTGTTTTAAAGACATGTGAAAGTTGGACCTCGTATTAAGACATATCAGCCATTTGTTTCATTGATTTGATATTTAAATTTGAATATACTAGAAACAATATTTGACTACATCTCATGCATGAAAGAATCCCACGCTTGTAATTAGAGAAATAAGAATAAATCAAATATATGCAATGACTACAATTAAAGATAGTTTTTTGTTTTTTATTGTTTGTTTTATAAACGGAAATTACATGCACACCACTTAGACGGAATATGAGCATCTTGGCATGATCTATTCCACGGAATTTCTTTGAAAAGTGAGATGCCTTTTTGACGATAGGTTTTTATTCCATGGTGATTGTTGTCAAGATCAAGTAGATGCAAAAGAGTAGAATGAGTGTCAAAATGTGTTGTAAGTCTTCTTGCATTTGTTCTGAAATTTTTAAAAAAGCTACAATATTCATTTTTGAATCAAGGCAGAACATACATCAACTTCCTTGGGAGTCTTTCCTCTAATTGTCCAATAAAGGTAGATCTAACTTTACCGGATCTTATACCATGATCCCCGAACAGTGCGAGGAATGTGTTGTTCAGTAAGCTGTTTTTGTGTAGTCGGTGTAGAGTCTTAGAAATTAGTTTGTCAATAGTTACAGCACTAGTAAGATTGTCATGAGTCAGTCTTATATGCATCGACAATGAGAAAAACGGAATGTCTTTTAAGTTTGACACCAAATTAAACATTATTTCGTTGACGTGTACATATGTCAATTTTCCATTGAAGCACATTTGCGAGAATTGTGGTTTATTCTGCTCATTAGCGTCATGGAAAGGTTGATCAGAATAATCTGTTGGTTGATATTTGAAGCCAGACATGTCCTTGGAGTAAAATGTAACAAATGCATCCTGTCCATAATAAGTTGATTAGTCTTATTTTGAAAACTCTTTCCAAATAAATGGACATTTATCAACTCCTTCTGAATCCTTACAGCACGATTGTAGTAAAGTCCCTAATTTTACCAAACCTAACGTACACAGCATCATGTATGAGAATAAAACATGAAATAAAACAAAAGTTCAAAAATTTAATATATAATTTTATATGGAGCCGAAAGCAAGATAGAATTAAACGTTCTATATTATGTAAACCATATCTGGATGGAGGATTAAACATGATTGATTTAGATTCCTATATAAAATCCTTGCAAATTAGATGGGTTTCAAAACTAATAAAAAACGAAAACGATAACTGGAAAATTATTCCAAGATTTTATCTTAATAAATTTGGGAAAGATTTTCTTTTATTCAGAATGAACTTAACAGATGTAAATTTGCTTAATAAAATAGATTATAAATCCTTGCCTGAATTCTATAAACAATTAACTAAAACTTGGGTAGAAGTAAAAGGAGGTCAAACTATCACTCCAAAAAACTTTCTTGAAGTTAGAAAACAACTTAGAAATAATGTTATCAAAGAAAATGGGAAATGTCTGTTTTTTTCAAAATTGGATTAGCAGTAATATTTTGTACATCAATGATATAGTAGATGAAAACTGAAACATCTCATCAAAAACTACTAAAAAATCTAAAGAACAAACAAGATTGGATTAGAGAATTTTCTTTACTTAAGTGCCAGTCTGCCTAAGAATCAGGCAGTGGTGAAAACATGACCAAAAAACCCAACCTAATTTAACATTGATGTCAGTTCATAACATGTAGTTATGCACAAAAATAACATCCATTTCCGTTTTCTGTTCTGGTAATAAAAGATACAATTTGGTTGAAATGCGCTAGAAAATAACAAATAAGGGGAGATAACTCTGTAATTTGCTATCATTCTAACCAATTTTCTAACCGAGTTATTTGATATTACCAGACACACACAAACGAAAGACTAATAATTTTTAACTCAGGATGATGCTTAGTTTTAAATAGCATGATTAGCTCAATGGATTTTTTCTGAACATGTTTTGATTTTTACCTAAATTGCCTGATTCTTACAAAGACTGGCACTTAAAAATGCTATACCAAAGCACTGGCAAAATATTTTAAAACAAGAAAGCTCTTATAAAACTGTTGTCAATATAAAGAAATCAATGAACTTAAATATCCTACTACAACATGAAATTTCATCAGACACGAGCAACAAAGAAATATACACGTCCTTACAAAGTCAATTTAAAAATGATAAACCAACAGGAATTTTAATATGGGAAAGAATTCTGCAAAAAACAATGTCTACAAAATCCACATTCAACTTTATTTTTAACTACCTTGAACACAACAAATTTTAAATGTTTAAATTTAAAATAATGCATTGTATATTAGCCTGTAATGAATTACTTTATAAATGGAAAATAGTACCGAGTAGTTTGTGCTTCCATTGTAAACAACATGATGATTATAAACACTTCTTTTTTTCCTGTTCATATAATGTTCAGTATTGGCACAAAGTTGACCAGTTATTAACATTATTAAAAGTTGATAAGCATATATTCAGTCTTTAAAGTTTAGTTCTGGCTATTAAATTTAAGATGAAGATTATTTTGATATGAACTATTTATAAACTATAATTTACTTTTCAATTTATAAAGCATATTACATGTCTGTCAAGAAAGACAAGATCATTGATATTTTAAAATATTCAAAAATGAAATCAGGGACATAATTAACAGAAAAAAATTAGAGAAAAAAAAAAGAGAATCATACTTAAAACTTTGAAATATTTTGAATTTCTATAATTGCGAAGCAAATTAAAGCTGTGACCTAGTTAATTCATGACTGCACATGTCAATGTGTCCGGTCAGGTGATATGCATCAAATGAAATTCGCTATTTTACTCTTTTGTCCTGTTTATATATAATTTATCATATCTATAATAACTACAATGAATTAGTATTGTTATCAGTTTACACAATACAATGCTTGGATACTGCATTCATGTATCGTTAATTATACCACGTGTACTTTCGATCATTTTTTTCTAAAACTTTGGTTTAACCGCAAAACAATACCATTTACTGAAAAAAATTATGTTGTACATATGATGTGTGAAAAAACAACTGTCTTACCTAATCATGTAACACTCCTTGTACAATTACACGGAGTAAACTAACAAACAAAAATCGAAATTATACTGTCGGCTGAAAAGTCAAGCGGTCAGTATTAAAGATCCTCATCAATTTCAGTGAAGCTTCAATAAAAAATTCAAATACAGTTTAGGTTAAGAAACGTACCGTATTCCGGTATGACATTGTACTCTGTAGAACTGCTATTATGTATGTAATAAAAACAACTAACTTTATAGATATATTTATTGAATATTTTTCCCTATATATTCAATAACTTATTGAAGGGATACTTAATTGAAGCTGTATATTGAGTAAATTGAGTAAACTGCTATTATGTAGGTAATAAAAACAATTAACTTTATAGATATACTTATTGAATATTTTCCCCTAAATATTCAATAATAGAATTTAATTCAATAATAATTAAATTCAGTTATTGTAATTATATAACTTGGTATGACTATTATTGATTTAAATTGACGGTGTGTTCGATTCAGTTTATACTGGTCACTTTAATATGCTAATTAGTTTAGCCCGCGAAATGTTAGTCCGTGCAATTTACCTCGTGTGGTTTGGTCATTTGAATTCAAACCTTACACGGAGCTTGACCAAAGCTATAGAATTTAAAACACAGAAGAAAAGATGAGTATTCTTTTTAGTTTTAGAATTAAGCAACATTTTTATAAAAAAATAATAGCTCAGCAATTTAAACTGTTAATCTGGTTTTTCTTTCTTAAATAATTTTAACTTTGTTAAATGCTTTAAATAGTCGTGAACTTTTTCTTTGGTGTTATAAATGAATTAAAATTCTATCATTGCGTAAATTGTCAATCTTTTCTTGGATATTATTTTATATTTATATTTGTAAATTGAGAAGATGGTTATACTTATTGTGCGAGTTGTTATATCTAATTGTTTAACTGTCTTAATACGCTAATGAACATTTACCATGTTATTTATTCTTAATCCAAATCCAAATCTTGCAGCGCGAAGTAACCGGTGAGTAAGCTACATATTAATTTTAACATAAATGTATATATAAATTCTTTTTAGTCCTAAATATGCATGAAATAGGTGCCACTGGACATAAAGAAAACAATCTATGAATCTAGGTATAGCAACGAATGCTATTCACATTCAATGCATTTTGAACTTCAGTCCTGAATGAGATTGGGTTACAGATTTCACCGTATAAATATTGTAACAGATATACAGATATGAGTTTACTTTACTTTTATACATACAAGTATTTTAATACAGTTGTCTGACATAATTATTTGTTTGAAATTTCTGGAATAAGAATAATGTTATATTATTTTCATTGTTTTTCAGTGCAACAGGTATTTTAGTCCAATAGAATAATGGTTAAAAGGTTGTTGTTTATCTTTATTTATTAGCATTCACTATACATGCTATATAAGAATAAGAATATTTCATTAAATGTTAATGAAAAGGGAACATTCTAAAACTATCATGACAATACAAAGACAGATGACATATTTCAAATCTTTTCTTGTCTCTCATGGTACAACTGATATTTATAGTTTGCTCTTATGTTGTACTGTCACAAGTCAGGGGGGGGGTGGGGGTGATTGGGCGCCTGCTAACATGTTTAACTCCACCACATTCTGTATGTATGTGCCTGTCCAAAGTCAGGAGCCTGTAATTCAGTGGTTTTCGTTTGTAGATGTGTTAAATATTTGTTTTTCGTTCATTTTTTGTACATAAATTAGGCCGTTAGTTTTCTCGTTTGAATTGCTTTACATTTGTCATTTCGGGGCCTTTTATAGCTGACTATGCGGTATGGGCTTTGCCCATTGTTGAAGGCTATACGGTGACCTATAGTTGTTAATTTCTGTATCATTTGGTCTCTTGTGGAGAGTTGTCTCATTGGCAATCATACCACATCTTTTTATACACACACACAAACACATACATTTGAATATAAAGAGTAATATTCGATATTTTGTTTCTTTACATTCAAATGTTAATAAAGTTTTACTTTACATTTTCAATATACCAACTGATGCTCTGAAAAAAGGAATAAACAAAAATCGTCATGTTAGGTGACTTTGGACGATAGAATTTCATGAGAGTGGTTGACACTTTCATGCTTTAAGCTTCTTTTTTGACCAAAAAACTTAATAGGGAGGATTGAAATTGACTAACAAGATGTAAAAGAAGCAAAATAAACAAAAGCTATAACCCAAATGATAAAAAATAAATATATATATATATATTTTATTAATTTTTAAAGAGAGGCAACAGTTTTTCCAGTGTAGTAAAAAATTACCATTTTGAAAATTTGCTATTTCTTCGTTGTTATTATGTGTATTGATAAAAGTGAAACTGTTTTGAAAATGTCTTCACAATGCCTTTAAAATGAGGTCAAGGTTTCTTAGATCAGTTGATTTAAAAAAAAAAAAAAAAAAAAAAAAAAAATCACTTTCCGTACCTAATGAATCATTTCTTTTTGTAAACTTTTGCGAGCCATCAAGGCTGTTAGTTGACTATTTAAATATATATACTTTTCGATTTAATTGTTTCATAGTTTTCATGTATTATAGTCGATTATAGGATAGGAATATTTCTCATTAACGAAGGCCACTTCAATTGATATTCGGTAGATACAATAATTATTTTCTTTTATGACTTTCGTTATCAATATGATATTATCATTATGAATATACTTGAAATATCTGCCACTGGACATTGACAGCCACAATCAAGCATTTGCGGTTTTTTCTACTTTGGTTATTGCCATTGTATCTTAATACTAATTAGTCAATGGTAAAAATTGAAATATTTGTATTTCAATATTGATTCAATTGTTAGATTATGGGATGTAACATTGACAAATGATATACTATTTTACTAATGCATTGACTAACATTGTAATTATTTGTTTAAGCCAGTATGCCGAGAGGAAAAGGGGAGACGGTGCTGCCAAACCGTGCTGTACGTAGGCAAAATCAAATACAGCTACCGGTAAACAGAAGGCTTCGCCCAAAGAGAGCTGAAATTGTAAGACAAAATATAGCCATTCCACAACAGCCGTTAATACCACCACAACAGCCGTTAATACCACCACAACAGCCATTAATGCCACCACAACAGCCATTAATGCCACCACAACAGCCATTAATGCCACCACATCAGCCATTAATGCCACCACATCAGTTATAACCACAACAGCAGTTATTACCACAACAGCCGTTTGTACCACTACAGCCAATTCTACAACCACAACTCATTTGAACTTCAAACTTCCTCTGCAGCCTGCTGAACAACAAGTTCCTGATCAGGGATGTGTACACCCAGGGCAGCCCACAGCTCGTAATTCTGTACAAAACGGTGAGATTTTAGTTATACCTACTAGTAATGATGTTGATGTGTTTGTACCACAAAAAATTATAAACCAAATATGGAATTTAGAATATGTTGATTTGGCACAATCACTTTACAAAAACATTTTGTTTCAAATATTGATCAACCGAAAAAAGTGCTCGGTTTTGATGAATATGGAGACATTTTAATTGACAGAAACAAATATTCAAAAGTAAATCATTATCTAACTTAGGTGAGTGGACTGAAGGGTTTTTAAATTATATGAAAATTTTATTGCAAAGATTCCCGGAATTGGCAAATGAATTGATTAGCTACATGACGTTTATAAGGGGTGTACCTTTTGAGAACGTTTATAAATTTGACATGCAATTTCGACTTAGAAAAGCTCGTGATCATATGCGTGCATGGGACGTCATTGATTGGCAGCTATGGCTTCAGTTTATTGCAGTAGGCATAAATCATGTTCCACAGACATATTCTTATATTTCTCACACAGTTATTAGTCCTTGCTACGATTATAATTTTAAGGCAGTTTGTACTCGTATGAATTGTGTATACAGCCATGAATTCATGTATAAGATGTAGCCAGTTCCATCCTTCGATGTACTGTACAAATTATTCATATAACAAGAATAATCCTCGAAGTTCTGTAACTTCGGACTATTCTGCTCCTAGGTATCAAAACTACCCTAGGGCACCTGATGCAAACAATTTTGCACCAAGGTATCAGTCCAGTACTAGAGCAGTCAAACAGGTTTTTGAATACACATGGAAATTTTAACCCAAATACTCGTTTTTCGATAAATAATTAAAGATTTCCCTGTCACCAGGCAAATGTTCCACGGATGCAATTTAATCATTTCAAATTTTATAATTTTGTTTACAGCTTGCAATCACCGTATGATATTTGGTATTTTTGGTTGTTCCCCTGTTAATACTACGGTTTAAGGGAATATGTTGACCGACTACCCCGTTAAATATTGGCAAATTTATTATAATGGTTTTAAATATGGTTTTCGAGCACATCATACAAGCAAAACATTAAAGTCTGTTTTACAAGATCCAAATTTAGCTTGGAAAAATCATGAGTGAATTGAAATGGTAGAATTGCGGGGCCTTTTTATTATTGACGTATTTCTAATCTACGTGTTTGGAAAATAATTTTAGAAATTATAATGGCATTTCTTATATTTTGGGTGACAAGTGGTTGTCGAGTTCTGTTTTAAATCTCTTTATCGGTAGTGCAAGAGTTATTCAAATACTTGGCTTACGTATCAAATGGACTAAATTAATTTCAAAACTTTAAACATAAACTAAACCTGTATCACGTATGGCCATGCCCCGTTTCACATTTAGTTAATAGTAGCCGACATGTTTAAGGATGAATATTCTTATTCCACTGGGAATGCGTACCTTTCAGGCATTAGGTTTAATCATAAGATCAATGGTTTATTGGACAACACTCATTCTTTTATTGTTCAAAAGATACTCAGTGACATAAGCGACAAGTCTGTCGTAAGCCTATTACTATTGGTATATTAACTAGACTTTTAGATGCGCTTAATCTAGTTTGTTATTCAGTATATGAAACATGTTTATTTAAAGCTTCATTTTCAGCTAGAGTTTTGGGTTTCTTAGTTTTGGAGAAATTGCAAATTCAAGTTTTAATGAAAATCTTATTGTAAAACGATCCAAGATATAATTTGATGCTTATTCAGGGTCACTTATTATAAAAGTTCCTTCTTAGAAAACAGATCAGCTGGGTAATTCAGTAACGACAATTCTGGAAAAGAATAAACTACTTCAATTTGTCATGTCCGGTTGATGTCGGACTACATTGCTGAGACACAAAGACGATGGACATTTTCATACACTTTAAAAAAAAAAAAAAAAAAAGGTTATGTAAGAACAAACCTTGTATATTTGAAACACTTAAATTCAGGGTACCTGAAAGATAATTGGGTATTGGCTCTTTTATTGTCATAGGAGCTGTCATATTAAGCTTATAGGTGCATCGTTCGGATTAGAGATAGTTGGGTGTATTCCTAAATCAGATTCAAGGAGCTCTGAAAATGTTATGTATATATTTTGTTTAAATTTCCTCATTGTTTGGTTTTCCCTTACAATGAATAACATAGCTTAGATGTTGACAGTATTGCTTTTAGCTGAAGTTTATGTTGATGTTGCCACATGAATATCAATTTAATGAAGTTCAAAGTATTGAATTTAAGTTGATGTTGAAGTTTTTGATGTTTGTGTTGAAGTTGATAATAATGTTGAAGTTGATAATATTGAAGTTGATAATAATGTTGTAGTTGATAATATTGAAGTTGATAATAATATTGAAGTTGATAATAATATTGAAGTTGACAATATTGAAGTTGATAATATTGAAGTTGATAATATTGAAGTTGATAATAATGTTGAAGTTGATAATGATGTTGAGTTGATAATGATGTTGCTAATATTGTTGATGTTGAAATTGATTATGATGTTGAAGTTGATAATGACATCGAAGTTGATAATGATGTTGAAGTTGATTGATGTTGATTCTTGCTGTTAAATTTGTCATGCAGTAAATTTTATGGCGGATTACAAGTTGTGCAACTAGTTACTCAACTTGTAATTTTGGCGGAATTTACTTTAAGCTGCTATGGACTACCCAGGGGCTCCTGATATAACTTTGTTACTGCTGGATCGCCCTTCAGTAATTCAATCGTCATCAAGTTTTGATTGACAAGTTGATTGTGTTTCTTTCTTGCAATAAATGCCATGACAAATTTACAGCCAAATAAAACATAATTTCTTTAGTGATTTTGATTTATAGTTTATTCGTTGGATTCATTAATTACATCATGAGGTCAAACAATGAGAATACAGATTTAAACAATACAAGTACACTTACATTTTATCTAGACCCCCCTTTCAATCTATGTGTGTGTATATATATATATACAATAATAGAATTTAATTCAATAATAATTAAATTCAGTTATTGTAATTATATAACTTGGTATGACTATTATTGATTTAAATTGACGGTGTGTTCGATTCAGTTTATACTGGTCACTTTAATATGCTAATTAGTTTAGCCCGCGAAATGTTAGTCCGTGCAATTTACCTCGTGTGGTTTGGTCATTTGAATTCAAACCTTACACGGAGCTTGACCAAAGCTATAGAATTTACCCGCCCTCCCTTTTCCCCATTATGAATATTTTCTGCTGCTTTTCATTTATCGTTTCAGTTTTGGAAGAATTATTATAGAACCAGCGTCATGGCATATATAACAGACTGAGTTTGGAGCTTTTTTGTATTGTGAATGGACAGGCGGAATTTACTTTAAGCTGCTATGGACTACCCAGGGGCTCCTGATATAACTTTGTTACTGCTGGATCGCCCTTCAGTAATTCAATCGTCATCAAGTTTTGATTGACAAGTTGATTGTGTTTCTTTCTTGCAATAAATGCCATGACAAATTTACAGCCAAATAAAACATAATTTCTTTAGTGATTTTGATTTATAGTTTATTCGTTGGATTCATTAATTACATCATGAGGTCAAACAATGAGAATACAGATTTAAACAATACAAGTACACTTACATTTTATCTAGACCCCCCTTTCAATCTATGTGTGTGTATATATATATATACAATAACTAATTGAAGGGATATTTAATTGAAGCTGCAGATTTTGTAAATTGTTAACAACAAGAGTGCATTAAACTTTGATTAGTTAAAAAAAAAAAAGAAAAAAAAAGGAAAATCGGAATTTTTGTTGAATTTAGATAGCACTCTAAGATTACATTGTGACACGTATTCCATTTCTCGAAAAGTGTAAGCCTTTTTTGTATTTATCTTCAACGTTGTGCCAAATAGGAACCCGACCCACACACATACACTTACACATAAATAGAGAACATATTTCCTTCCAACTATACGGAACAAACGAATCATCGTGAGGTCTTGGTTATGTTTTGAGAAAAATGCAATATACTGGAAAATGCACAAACTAATGGATTTTGTTAAATTAGCTATATCGATAATACATAAATGTGCATGATCGTCATAAAATCTTGAAATCTGTTCGTGTCAAACAATTTAACAAATTTCAATTTATACATCAAAGTAAAACAAAGGAAAGTAACAGGTAGCAATGCAAGTGGAAAGCAACATGTTGCCTTTAAAGACGGTGATTTAAAGTCAGTTTTTGTATCTACAAAGCAATTAAAACGGAAAATATGAAATGCATTTATTTTTGTTACCTTTTGATCATTTAAGTGTAAGGGTACTTATTTCGTATACTTCTAATTCAACTATTGTGTTGTATCAATAAGAAATTCGAACATTTGATAACCTTTTTTTATTCCAAGCAAATTACTCAGTAGTCAATAACTGAACATTATATTGTATTGTAGCTGTATTGGATCTAGAATCAATTATCAGGGTCACTATAACTAACCTCGAATCTTTACCAGGGCTTATAATGAATCTACCATTTCATAACACTATTATAAAGATCATTAATTGGTCGAGACACTTTGAATCTATACCAAAGGAAAACATAAACAATATTTAAAATGTGTTTACTGCATAAACACTAATATAAACATTACTGTTTAGGCTAGCAGTATTGCCGTCTGATCTGCAGTTTTATCGGCTGTTGTTTTATTCCCGAGTGTGACATTTTGACTGAGTGTGAATTTGCATGTCGGGTGATGCATGTATAACAGGAGACGCTCATCCTGATGGCGCATACAATATCCCTCTGCTTACAGTTCATGGTATTCCCTCAGTTTCGTTTGTTACCTATACTTGTCTCCTCCTTGTCGATTTTCGAGATTTGAACATAGTGAACTAATGTCACTTTAATTCATATACACCCATATATTATAGTTAACTAATGTTTCGCTTTAATTCTTGTTCCCCCATATATGATAGTGAACCATTAATGGGTAAATGTATATCCAGAAACATTTTTGCTTTTGAAATATCTTAAAATAAATTAGTTTCATTTTACTTGGGGCTGTATGATAGAAATGTAATACCGTATATCATGTATATGTATAAGAAAACAAAGAAGACGTGTTACTTTTTCTCCAAACGTGTGTGCTTTCTTTGTGTTCATTCTAAATATTTCATGAATGGAGAATAATCAAACTTCATCCAACATATTTTACACATTTTACATCATTATAATATATGATGAAGGAATTGATTTAATAAAAAGCGTCATTTATATACGTATCAATAAAAAATTAGAAAACAGAAAACTGTAATTGAAAACTAGGATCTGATTACTGTGCCAGAGCACATGGTTTGGGTTCGTGTTGCTCAATCTTTATTTTTTTGTGTTGTGTTTTATATCAAGTATTGTTTTTTCGTCGTTTTCCGTATTTTATCCATTTTTAGTTTGGTCTCGACCCAGGAGTTTAAATATTCGTTTGTCATCTTTTGTCTTTGTTTTAAATACATGTGAGAGTTGGATCTCGTATGATGACAGATCAGCCATATGTTTCATTTACTTGATATTTAAATTTGAATATATTAAAAACAATATATGACTACATCTCATGCATGAAAGAATCCCAAGCTTGTAATTAGAGAATTAAGAGCTTACCAAATAAATGCAATGACTACAATTTTAGATATTTTTTTTTTTTTTTTTTTTTTTATAAACGGAAATTACATGCACACCACTTAGACGGAATATGAGCATCTTGGCATGATCTATTCCTCGGAATCTCCTTGAAAAGTGAGATGCCTTTTTGACGATAAGTTTTTATTCCATGGTGATTGTTGTCAAGATCAAGTAGATGCAAAAGAGTAGAATGAGTGTCAAAATGTGTCGTAAGTCTTCTTGCATTTGTTCTTAAATTCTTAAAATAGCTACAATATTTATTTTTGAACCAAGGCGGAACATACATCAACATCATAGGGAGTCTTTCTCCAGTTGGCCAATAAAGGTAGGTCTAACTTTACCAGATCTTATACCGTGATCCCCGAACAGTGCGATAAATGTGTTGTTCAGTACGCTGTTTTTGTGTAGTCGTTGTAGTGTCTTAGAAATTAGTTTGTCAATAGTAACAGCACGAGTTAGACTATCATGAGTCATTCTTATATGCATCGACAATGAGAAAAACAGATTGTCTTTTAAGTTTGACACCAAATTAAACATTCTTTCGTTGACGTATTCAGATGACGATTTTCCATTGAAGCAAAATTCGAAAATATGGTTTGTACCCTGTTGATAAGCGTCATGGAAAGGCTGATCATAATAACCTGTTGGTTGAAATTTGAAGCCAGACATGCCATAAGAGTAAAATGTGCAATATGCATCCTGTCCATAATGAGTTGTATAGCCTAATTTTGAAAACTCTTTCCAAATAAATGGACATTTATCAATTCCTTCTGAATCTTTAAAGCACGAGGAGTTTTCTATAAAATCACCAGTCAACAAGGCTGCCATATTTGGTCTAGTATTTTCTGCGACTTTGTTATATCCAAGTAGTTCAGTTGCGTTTAATGTTTCCAACAAATACTTTCTCGTCTTACGTAAGTATCGAACAGAATTAATTCTTGAAGTCGACTCTATCATTATGAGTAACACATTTAGACGGGTTTCTCGATGATTATCCATATTCGGTATATTTTTCATTTGTACGACATCATTTCGTAAATCAGATGCTTTCTTGATTGGATTTTTTTTTACAAATACGGTATGGAAGTTTTTAGCTATCACTTTATTAAAGGCATCATAACATTGAACTTTTATAAATTCGTCTGTGACCCGTACAGATTTATTGAAATGTCCACTAACTTTACCGAGTTTGAACGAATTACTAATGTAATATATAGGCTTATATGAACAATATTCGACTTGGTTTCGGCTTTTCGTAAAATTGATATAAAGATTATTATTATCAACATATGTAAACACATTACTGTTATCGCATACTGATATTTGTGGATCATCAGGTAAAAATTCTTTTATAGATGGATCAAACGGATTTACTCTCGGTATTTTACATACCTCTGATTCCACAAGAAATTCGGTGTTGTTGTTGAATTTAGATAACACTTTAAGATTACAACGAGACACATATTCTTGTTCTCGAAAAGTGTAAGCCTTTTTTGTATTTATCTTCAACGTTGTGCCAATTAGGAACCCGACCCACACACATACACTTACACACAAATAAAGAACATATTTCCTTCCAACTATACGGAACAAACGAATCATCGTGAGGTCTTGGGTATGTTTTGAGAAAAATGCAATATACTGGCAAAGACACAAACGAATGCATTTTGTTAAATTTGCTATATCGATAATACTATAAATGTGCATGATCGTCATAAAATCATGAAATCTGTTCGTGTCAAACAATTTTAAAAATTTCAATTTAAAGATCAAAGTTAAACAAAGGTAAGTAGCAAGTAGCAATGCAAGTGGAAAGCAACATGTGGCCTTTGAAGGCGGTGATTTAAAGTCAGTTTTTGTATCTACAAAGCAATTAAAACGGAAAATCTGAAATGCATTTATATGTAATACCTTGATCATCTAAGTGTAAAGGCAAATATTTCGTATGCTTGTAATACAACTATTGTGTTGTATCAATATGGAAATGGAACATTTGATAACCATGCACATTTTTTAATTTCAAGCAAATTGCTTAGAAGTCAATAATTGAACATTATATTGTATTGTAGCTGTATTGGATCTAAAATCGAGTCTCAGGGTCAATATAGCATGTATAACTAACCTCAAATCTTTACCATGGCTTATAAGGAAACGACCATTTCATAACACTATTATAAATATCATTAATTGGTAGATACACTTTGAATATATACCAAAGGAACAAATAAACAAAAACGAATGTGTTTTTACTGCATTATCACTAATATAAACATTACTATTTAGGCTACCAGTATTGCCGTCTGATCTGCAGTTTTATCGACTGTTTTCTATTCCCGAATGTGACATTTTGACTGAGTGTGAATTTGCATGTCGGGTGATGCATGTATAACAGAAGACGCTTATCCTGATGACGTACACAATATCCCCCTGCTTACAGTTCATGAGGTTCATAACTTGTATCCTGCTTATCGATTTACGAGATTTGAACATAGTGAACTAATGTCGCTTTAATTCATGTTCCACCATATATGATAGTGAACTAATGTCGCTTTAATTCATGTTCCACCATATATGATAGTGAACTAATGTTGCTTTAATTCATGTTCCACCATATATGAGAGTGAACCATTAACGGGTAAATGTATATTCAGAAATTTCCTACTTTTGATATAATTTAGTCTCATTTTACTTGGGACTACATAGTAGAAATGTATTACCGTATTTGTTTTAAAAAAAATGGAAACGTGTTGTTTTTCTCGAAATGTGTGTGCCTTCTTCATTTTGTTCTTTGTGTTGATTCTAAAAATAACATGAGTTGAAAACATCAAAGAAAACACATCGCACTACCACACACACAAATAAATCAATTTCACTTTCGACGTTAAAGGTATAAAATTTTCAATCAATGGTATATTTTTAGATTGATACAATAAACATTATTGGCAAAATGATTTCCGATAGAGTGTTACTGCTCAGAAGGTAGCTATTTAACCAAGAGTTCCAAATGGCGAATTTGAATTCATCCGTACGTAAATTTCACGGACGCTATTCACTAGTTCTCCGTTAAAGCGCCCAACGTCAGAGTAAAAAATGATAAAATATAAATGGCAGCAAAACTTGTTTATAAAGAACATAGAACATCTTCATAGTGTATTCTATCCACCCTATAAATTTTAGCATGTAATGTGCTACCGTTAATTTGTAATGATCGAGACAGTTTAGATGAAAAAACAATAAAAAAAAAACATTTAACGTCATTTTATTTCCTTTGACGTCATGATTTTCAATGCAAAATGCAAAAAAAAAAATTATTGATTCACGTAAACCTTGATTTCTTTTTTCTTGTTAGCTGAAATTTAAGTATGATATTCAGTCATGTCTGCATTATTATTATATATATAAGTTTTTTTTTATCTCCTTAACACAAATTAAGGTGATAAACTTCAAAAAGTTTTTTCTGTGCGAACTTGTACGATAAACAATCGACTCAGCATATCAGTCTTGTACAAAGCAAGATAAATAATAAAATCGTATAAACATGCTTTCAACACGAATACGCATATAATTTGCCACTGAATCCTCCTCCTTTTCGTCATCATTCTATTTACCAATCTGTGTTACCATGAATTATAATTGATGTGGTCATATTGATATCGAAAACATATATATAAATCAACTGTTTTAATTTTAAAATGCACAAGTATGGCGTATAACGCATGAATTTCTTGCTTTGAACTGTTTTGAAAAATTTCTTCGAAGCCGAAGCACAACCCTTGTATGATCTTGTATATTTGATAGGTTACTTCCTTTGATATTCCTTAATACCTTTTTGTTCTATGTATTGCAAATTTGAAAAAATAGGAGAGACGAGAAGTGTCTATTAATTCTACTGATAAAGATAGTCGGCAAGATAAATTCGTGACACAGTGTTTAGTGACCTAATACGATATATACAGGGTCAGTAAATTCCATATGAGGTTCTATTTTCGCTCAAATCCCTTATGGAATTTACTGACCCCGTATTTATTGTATTAGGTCACTAACACACTGTGTAACTGATAATATCTGACCAGAATTTAAACGAATCACTTATTTGAAAAGGTTTACACTTTGTATATTAATACAATTATAGAGGAGATATGATTTTTTGATTGATGTTTTCTGAACGTACAGTGACAAATATTTCATGCAGATTTATGACCGGGAGAAGAATATTCAAAAAATAAATAAGATGTTACATGCGTTGTCGTTGATAAAGAATTTAAAAAGGTTCAATAAAAATATATAAAAACAAGAGTGTGTCCATAGTACACGAATGCCCCACTCGCACTATCATTTTATATGTTCAGTGGACCGTGAAATTGGGGTCAAAACTTTAATTTGGAATTAAAATTAGAAAGTTCATATCATAGGGAACATGTGTACCAAGTTTCAAGTTGTTGTAACTTTAACCTCATCAAAAACTACCTTGACCAAAAACTTTAACCTGAAGTTCGCACTATCATTTTCTATGTTCAGTGGACCATGAAATTGGGGTCAAAACTATAATTTGGCATTAAAATTAGAAAGATCATATCATGGGGAACAAGTGTACTAAGTTTCAAGTTGATTGGACTTCAACTTCTTCAAAAACTACCTTGACCAAAAACTTTAACTTGAAGCGGACGAACGAACGGAGGCACAGACGGACTGGGGCATAAAAACAATGATGAGAGAGACACGACAAAAAAATTATCCAGCAAAATATGAAATCATTATTCAAATATATTTTATTCACCCTCTTTGCTGGTTAGTTGTAGCCTATTAATCTCACAACTTTGATTTGTAGACAACCAGTAACGACCACAGTTTCTTTTTGTAGATCCTCTTATACTAATAGAACTGTGCATCGTATTCTGTTTGAATATCATATACTTTTTTTTCCAGTTATTTGAAATAATTCAAGATATAGGAGGTGGTTTATAGATTAAAAAATAATTTTGAAACTTAAGAATATGGTGAATTGAAAATAACAGAAATAAATGATTTAAAGATTAATGAAACTTTACGTTTTCTGCATATTAAATTCATTATTGACAATATTCTAGTAGATCATTTCGAAAGAAACGTTGATCTTTCAAATTGGTTGTAAACGCTACTGGTCAAATGAAATAAGCGATGCAAATTTTATAAATTCATAAGCATCATTGTTTTTCGCCAAAATCACGATCTTGCATGAGTTAACTTTCA
Organism: Mytilus edulis; assembly: GCA_019925275.1. Lineage (NCBI taxonomy): Eukaryota > Metazoa > Mollusca > Bivalvia > Mytilida > Mytilidae > Mytilus > Mytilus edulis. Next base: position 18,173,921 of record CM034358.1, read on the forward strand.
TTTCGTTTCCTATTGTAGGCAAATTTAACCTTACATCCTTCACGTGCATTGCGTCAGCAATTATTTAATTTTATTCACCTGAAAAAAAATAGTTCGTGACAGATGTCAGACCACGATAATCCGATAAGCAACAAAAAGATCTGCAATAGTGGCCGAAAAAAAAAAAAGTTATAAATTCCATGCGTCCGAAGCGAGCACTATTTTTGATTTATCTTCATCATTTACGCCCAGCGACAAGTATTTGAAATCCAAAGATATGAAAGAATAGATAGAGTTGATGAGCTATATGACGAAAATGACACACAAAAAATATTCAAATCAGTAGAATATAACATTGATTGATAGAGTATAAAACCATAGGTATCTTTTAATTCCAAAATATATAAATTGACCATTGATTGGAATTGTAAGGATTTACAGAACCAAAACATTGTCATAATTCGTACGTCTTAAATTTTCATACTGATGCTCGAGGACGGAAGACATTGTCTTCAATATTTTAGGGTATAACATTTTTTTAGTACCAACACATATTAAATATATTTCATTATTCACCAAAAAATTTATTCATAAGCAATGTTTCTTTCTATATTTTGTTGGACAGATGAGTAATCAATGATAAAATCGTTTTGGTGATCAAATTTTTATTTTCTCCGATTTCAAATTTCTCTTAATGTCGGTTAGCTACCGGTTCTGTCACTGTTATCAAACTGAACGTTCAGCTCCTCATTACCAGTACCTCGAATCACAAGGAAAATATGATAAAATATACCTCATATCATCTTTACTTTTGTTTATGATCCCAGCTATCCAACTTATTTCGAAGAATTTGAAATACTTTTTTTTCTCCAAGTTTTATACTTATTTCAAACGTGGTATCATTTATGCAGTACAGTGACAGAATAAAAAAGAGGGGCTATACGGAGAAGTGTCGTCATACTTATGTTGTTGATACAGACAAGACAATATATATTGTCAAAATTTTATATACAGATTTTTTGAAATGCAGGAACTGAACCCAAGAATTTTACAGAGAAGGGCATATATTTCTAACTGAATAGAGAAAAAAGGCCAAAAGAATTACAGAATGCAGAAATGTAGATCTCCTCCCCTAATACAGACCGTAATATATATAGCATTGTGACGGATAGTTTTGTTTAATTTAGATCTTACTCCTTTTAATTCCGAAAAGAATGTTGTACAAGGTGTTGTTAATTAATGTAACGGAATTTATATCGGTCCCTTTCAATCGACGTCATAATTTCGATGAAAGCTAAAAGCTTCTCTGCTTGTGCAACACGAAAAAAGAAATCTAGCAATTTTTATGGCTTCTTGCAATTGCATACTTGTTAAATCGTATTGAATTCGGTATCAAATTTATATTAATCATAAAGCTTCATATCTTGAATATTGAAAACAGGTATAAATTATTTATATGCATTACGATTGATATAAAAACGTCCGGTTCGTTTTGTTTTTTTTCTTCATCTAGATTTGAGAAAGAAGCAACTTTGTTACACTCAAACAATTATGGACCAAACAATTGATTCATAAAAAATGTTACATGTTGTCTTCTTATGTCGTCTAAATTACAATATATTATTGATCTGTAAGTGATATATCCGCCATCCATTATAACTATCTAATATGTTTATTTGGCACGCCATACTCGATAAAAGTGCGGACGTGATAGAAAGCACTCTTTACCAAAATGACAACGGAGATTACATTCCACGGAGGTTACATTTTGACGATTTCGTCATTTATGAACCATAATACGTATATCTAAAGATCGGAGTTAAACTAAAATTTAATGTTGACATCAATATCGATCTGTTGAATGTGAAATTTGTTTTCATAATTGATGTTTTTTTAAGAATTGGCCATTCCACGGAGATTACACGCTTAACAAATCTCTGCAGTTTTCAACTTTGCTTCGTTTTTCAGACTGATGTAACTTGGAATAAATGACCATTGTCATAAACAACATTATTTATGGTAACCTTATGATCAAATTTAACTCATATTACACTCTATACTGTACTAACTATTTTGTCCTGCTTGGTCTTTTATCCATCAATGGAAATTTCAGCTTTTCGAAGAAAACATTATGGACGGCCGGTACGATCACAATCGTTGTGCAATATGTACTAAACTTTATAAAAATTAAAAATATAGATAATAAAGAATTCTAAAATTCTCAGATATAAGCATAACAAGCTACGGGTATATAACTGGAAGTCGTTGGGTTTGCTTTCTTACGGAGGGACAAAATAACGTCATAAAATGGGCGCTTTAACGGAGAACCAGTGTTTTACGAGTTGGATTATCCGTTTCACAGATTACAGCCGATATGTTCCTAATGGCATAACTACAATCCCGTCCCTTTTGACTAATGAGACCTACTGAATTAGACTTGTTATCGGGTTTGTATTAACATAAGCAATGCGACGGGCGCAATATGTAGAGCAGGATCTGCTTACCCTTCCGGGACACCTGAGATCACTCCCAGTTTTTGGTTAGGTCAATGTTGCTTAGTCTTTAGTTTTCTATGTTGTGTTTTGTGTACTATTGTTTGTCTGTTTGTCTTTTTCTTTTTTAGCCATGGCGTTGTCAGTTTATTTTCGATTTATGAGTGTAACATGTTTAAATGTCCCTGTGGTATCTTTTGCCCCTCTTTTGATATACAGAAGTCAAAAATAGAAAACAGAAGGTGACCAAGTAGAAAACAAAGATGTATTATTAAAGTGTAAAAACGTCTCTTATTTTAAGATCTTATAAACATATAACAATTAATGTCCATTTTGCTATTTCATCCGAAATAACTAAGACGGCAATTACTCCACATTCTTTTAAATAGTTTCTTTTTTTAATGAACAATTGCAAGAACAAATGAACTAAACAGTCCTCAGGCTTACAAATAATCTAAAAACATTATTCAAATTATTGTCCAATAAATACTGCACTGTTTGCAAATGGTTCTCTTGAATAGTTGAATACATATTGATGGATCAAGAGCCAAATATTACATGCATATGATGCCGAGAACATGTTAATTTGATATGAATATGAACCTGCTCTGAACAAAACTGACATACACATAAGGACGAGAACATGTTAATTTGATATGAATATAAACCTGCCCTGTACTAGACCGACATACACATGAGGACGAGATCATGTTGATTTGATATAAATATGAACATGCTCTGTACTAGACCGACATACACATAAGGACGAGAACATGTTAATTTGATATTAATATTACCATCCTCTGAACTAGACTGAAAAACACATGAAGACGAGATCATGTTAATTTGATATGCATATGAACCTGCTCTGTACTAGACTGACAAACACATTAGGACGAGAACATGTTAATTTGATATGAATATGAACCTGCTCTGTACTAGACCGACATACACATAAGGACAAGAACATGTTAATTTGATATTAATATTAACATCCTCTGAATTAGACTGACAAACACATTAGGACGAGAACATGTTAATTTGATATGAATATGAACCTGCTCTGTACTAGACTGACAAACACATAAGGACGGGAACATGTTAATTTGATATGAATATGAACCTGATCTGTAATAGACTGACAAACACATGAGGACGAGAACATGTTAATTTGATATGAATATGAACCTGATTTGTAATAGACTGACAAACACATGAGGACGAGAACATGTTAATTTGATATTAATATTAACCTGCTCTAAGTATTCCAATAAATTTAATGACTGCAATTTATGATAGCTATTTGTTTTTTGTTTTTTTTTATAAACGGAAATTACATGCACACCACTGAGACGGAATATGAGCATCTTGACATGATCTATTCCTCGGAATTTCCTTGAAAAGGGAGATACCTTTTTGACAATAGATATTAATTCCATGATGATTGTTGTCAAGATCAAGAAGATGCAATAGAGTAGAATGAGTGTCAAAATGTGTTGTAAGTCTTCTTGCATTTGTTCTTAAATTTTTTAAATAGCCACAATATTTGTTTTGAACCAAGGCGGAACATACATCAACATCATTGGGAGTCTTTCCTCCAGTTGGCCAATAAAAGTAGGTGTAACTTTACCAGATCTTATACCGTGATCCCCGAACAGTGCGAGGAATGTGTTGTTCAGTAAACTGTTGTTGTGTAGTCTTTGGAGTGTCCTTGAAATTAGTTGGTCAATAGTTACAGCACGAATTAGACTATCATGAATCATTCTTATATGCATCGACAATGAGAAAAACGGATTGTCTTTTAAGTTTGACACCAAATTAAACATTCTTTCGTTGACGTGTACAGATGTCAATTTTCCATTGATGCACGAATGCGAAAATTGTGGTTTACCCTGCTCATTAGCGTCATGGAAAGGCTGATCATAATAATCTGTTGGTTGATATTTGAAGCAAAATATTTGATATTTATAAGAGTAAAATGTGCAATATGCATCCTGTCCATAATGAGTTGCATAGCCTAATTTTGAAAACTCTTTCCAAATAAATGGACATTTATCAACTCCTTCTGAATCTTTAAAGCACGAGGAGTTTTCTATAAAATCCCCAGTCAACAAGGCTGCCATATTTGGTCTAGTATTTTTTGCGACTTTGTTATATCCAAGTAGTTCAGTTGCATCTAATGTTTCCAACAAATATTTTCTAGTCTTGCGTAAGTATCGAACAGAATTAATTATTGAAGTCGACTCTATCATTATGAGTAACACATTTTGACGGGTTTCTCGATGATTATCCATATTCGGTATATTTTTCACTTGTACGACATGTTTTCGTAAGTCAGATGTTTTCTTGACTGGATCGTTTTTTACAAAAACGGTATGGAAGTTTTTAGCTATCACTTTATTAAAGGCATCATAACATTGAACTTTAATAAATTCGTCTGTGACCCGTACAGATTTATTGAAATGTCCACTAACTTTACCGAGTTTAACGAATTACTGATGTAATATATAGGTTCATATGAATAATATTCGATTTGGTTTCGGCTTTTCGGAAAATTGATATAAAGATTACTATTATCAACATATGTAAACACATTACTGTTATCGCATTCTGAGACTTGTGGATCATCAGGTAAAAATTATTTAATAGATTGATCGAACGGATTTACTCTCGGTATTTTACATACCTCTGATTCCACAAGAAAATTGGTGATGTTGTTAAATTCAGACATGTCAATTATCACTTCAAGATTACAACGAGACACGTATTCTTGTTCTCGAAAAGTGTAAGCCTTTTTTGTATTTTTCTTCAACGTTGTGCCAATAAGGAACCCGAACCACACACATACACTTACACACAAATAAAGAACATAGTTCCTTCTAACTATAGGGAACAAACAAATCATCTTAAGTCTTGGTTATGTCTTGAGAAAAATGCAATATACTGGCGAAGGCACAAACGAAGGAATTTTTGTTAAATTTGCTATATCGATAATACTATAAATGTGCATAATCGTCATTAAAATCATGAAATCTGTTAGTGTCAAATGAAAAAAACCAATTTAAAGATCAAAGTAAAACAAAGGAGAGTAGCAGGTAGCAATGTAAGTGGAAAGCAACATGCGGCCTTTTAAGGCGGAGATTTAAAGTCAGTTTTTGTGTTTACAATGCAATTAAAACGGAAAATCTGAAATGCAGTTATATTTATTACCTCTTGATCATTTAGGTTTAAAAACAAATATTTCGTATGCTTCTAATTCAACTATTGTTTTGTATCAATATGGAAATGGAACATTTGAAAACCATTATTTCTATTCCAAGCAAATTACGTAGAAGTCAATAAATGAACTTAAGACGAACTTAAGCCACGTCTCCTTAGGGAGTTGGCACATGAAATTTCACCAATACTATGCCTTATATACCAAAAATCATTAGACACTGGCGAAGTCCCTACTGACTGGCGTACTGCACATGTTTCACCCATCTATAAGAAAGGTTCCAAATATAATCCAGAGAATTATAGACCTATTTCTTTGACATGTATATGTTGTAAACTTATGGAACATGTTGTAGTTAGCGCAGTCATGACACACGCAGACAAACATCACATCCTGTATCCCCTACAACACGGCTTTCGAAAAAACAGATCTTGTGAAACTCAACTTTTGGAATTTGTAGATGATGTCACTAAAAATATGGAAAACTCAAAACAAACAGATGTACTTATAATGGATTTCTCCAAAGCTTTTGATAAAGTCAGTCATAACTTGTTAACACACAAATTAAATTATTATGGGATACAGGGGAAAACAAATGCATGGATACAGGGCTTCTTATCATGTCGTACCCAAGCAGTCATTCTAGAGGGTGAGACTTCAGGCTATGTCCCTGTAAAGTCCGGAGTGCCTCAAGGGTCTGTTCTGGGCCCAAGTCTGTTTTTATTTTATATTAACGACATACCAGTTGGGCTAAATTCCACCATACGCCTATTTGCAGATGACACCATTGCATATCTGGTAATAAAATCAAACAGTGATTGCGAAACCCTTCAAAAAGACCTCAACACACTAGGCATTTGGGAAAATACATGGAAAATGGCTTTTCATCCTGACAAGTGTAATGTCATGTCCATCAGCCGAAATAAAAATCCATTCATTTATAATTACACTTTACATGGCCACATTCTTGAACATGTCGATAAGGCGAAATACCTAGGTGTGACAATTCAATCAGACCTCAATTGGCACAGTCACATAAACAACATCTGCAATAAAGCCAACAGCACACTAGGTTTTCTTCGAAGGAATCTTAACATCAGTTCCACCTCAGTAAAGGAACAGGCATATAAATCTTTAGTCAGACCATCACTAGAATATGCCTGTTCAGTTTGGGACCCTTACTTTACTGAGGATATTAACAAAATAGAAAAGGTACAAAGAAGGGCTGCTAGATATGTCACTAACCGACACAGAAACACCTCAAGCGTTAGTGACATGCTAGATCATTTGAAATGGAGAGACCTTGCTAACAGAAGAACAGATGCACGACTGGTCATGTTCTATAAAATCACATATCATCTCATTGCAATCACAAAAACAGACAGATTAATTCAACCGCTCAGACAGTCCAGGAACATGCACACACTCTCATAACAAATTCCATCCTGCAGAACACAAATAAGACAACAATCATTTTTCCCACGCACAATTAAAATCTGGAACAGCCTTCCCCTGAGTATTGTTATGAGCGACTCTATAGAGTCGTTCAAAGTAGCCGTCTCAAACTACACCTACAGCCCATAAATTCATCATGTGTAAATAGTTTTATCTTAATATTTTAAAAATAATAAATTAAAAATATGCACTACCACTATGTAAAAATTTTTTTGTTTTGTTTATTATCACAAATTTGTATATTTCACTGTATATATGTCTTCACAAAGCAATGCGCAGTACAAGGGACGTAAACTTCAACGTGTTGAAGGTGGTCATTACATAGTAGAAGTAGAAGTAGAAGTAGAAGTAGAAGTGAACATTATATTGTATTGTAGCTGTATTGGATCTACAATCAATTCTCAGGGTCACTATAACTAACCTCGAATCTTTACCAGGGCTTAGAAGATAACGACCATTTCATAACACTATTATAAAGATCATCAAATGGTCAATACACTTTGAATCTATACCAAAGGAAAATATAAACAAAATTTAAAATGCGTTTACTGCGTAATCACTAATATAAACATTACTGTTTAGGTTACCAGTATTGCCGTCTGATATACGGTTTTATCGACGGTTTTCCATTCCTGAGTGTGTCATTTTGACTGAGTGTGAATTTACATGTCGGGTGATATATGTATAACAGGAGACACTTATCCTGATGACGCACACAATATCCCTCTGCTTACAGTTCATGACATTCCCTCAGTTTTGTTTGTTACCTATACCTGTCTCACCCTATCGATTTACGAGATTTGAACATAGTGAACTTATGTCGCTTTAATTCATATTCCACCATACATGCATACGATAGTGAACTAATGTCGCTTTCATTCATGTATCCCCATATATGATAGTGAACTACTGTCGCTTTATTCATGTACCCCCATATATGATAGTGAACTAATGTCGCTTTCATTCATGTATCCCCATATATAATAGTGAACTAATGTCGTTTTCATTCATGTATTTCCATATATGATAGTGAACTTATGTTGTTTTAATTCATGTATCCCCATATATGATAGTGAGCTTATGTTGCATTATTTCATGTACCCCAATATATGATAGTGAAGTACTGTCGCTTTATTCATGTACCACCATATATGATAGTGAACTAATGTCGCTTTCATTCATGTACCCACTATATGATAGTGAGTTACTGTCGCTTTCATTCCTGTACCCCCATATATGATAGTGAACTAATGTCGCTTTATTTCATGTACCCACTATATGATAGTGAACTAATGTCGCTTTCATTCATGTATCCCCACATATGATAGTGAACTAATGTCGCTTTCATTTATGTATCCCCATATATGATAGTGAACTAATGTCGCTTTAATTCATGTACCCACTATATGATAGTGAGCTACTGTCGCTTTCATTCATGTACCCCCATATATGATAGTGAACTAATGTCGCTTTCATTCATGTATTTCCATATATGATAGTGAACTTATGTTGTTTTTATTCATGTATCCCCATATATGATAGTGGGCTAATGTCGCATTAATTCATGTACCCACTATATGATAGTGAGCTAATGTCGCTTTAATTCATGTATCCCCATATATGATAGTGAACTAATGTCGCTTTAATTCATGTATCCCCATATATGATAGTGAACTAATGTCGCTTTCATTCATGTATTCCCATATATGATAGTGAACTAATGTCGCTTTCATTCATGTATCCCCATGTATGATAGTCAGCTACTGTCGCTTTCATTCATGTATCCCCATATATGATAGTGAACTAATGTCGCTTAAATTCTTGTATCCCCATATATGATAGTGAACTTATGTTGCTTTCATTCATGTATCCCCATATATGATAGTGAACTAATGTCGCTTTCACTCATGTATCCCCATATATGATAGTGAACTAATGTTGCATTAATTCATTTATCCCCTTATATGATAGTTGGCTCATGTCGCTTTAATTCATGTTCCACCATATATGAGAGTGAACCATTAACGGTTCAATGTTTATTCAAAAATTTCCTCCTTTTGATTTAGTCTCATTTTAGTTGGGACTACATAGTAGAAATGTAGTACCGTATTTGTTGTTTTTTTTAAATTGGAAACGTGTTGTTTTTCTCGACATGTGTGTGCCTTTTTCATTTTGTTCTTTGTGTTGATTCTAAAAATGATATGAGTTGAGAACATCAAAGAAAAACACGTCGCACTACCACACACACAAATAAAACAATTTCACTTTCGACATAAAAGGTATAAAATTTTCAATCAATGGTATATTTTTAGACTGATACAATAAACATTATTGGCAAAATGATTTCCTTGATAGAGTGTAACGGCTCAGAAGGAAGCTATTAAACCAAGAGTTCCAAATGGCGAATTTGAAATCATCCGTTCGTAAATTTCACGGACGCTATTACGAGTTGGAATATCCGTTTTACAGATTATAGCCGATATGTTATTAATGTCGTAACTACAATCCCGTCCCCTTTTGACTAATGAGACCTACCGAATTAGACTTGTTATCGGGTTTGTATTAACATAAGCAATGCGACGGGTGCAATATGTGGAGCAGGATCTGCTCACCCTTCCGGGACACCTGAGATCCCTCCCAGTTTTTGGTTGTGTCAATGTTGCTTAGTCTTTAGTTTTCTATGTTGTGTTTTGTGTACTATTGTTTGTCTGTTTGTCTTTTTCTTATTTAGCCATGACGTTGTCAGTTTATTTTCGATTTATGAGTTTAACATGTTTAAATGTCCCTGTGGTATCCTTTGCCCCTCTTTTGATATACAGTTGTCAAAAATAGAAAACAGAAGGTGACCAAGTAGAAAATAAAGATGGATTATAAAGTGTAAAAACGTCTCTTATTTTGATATCTTATAAACATATAACAATTAATGTCCATTTTGCTATTTCATCAAGTAACTAAGAAGGCAATTACTCCACATTCTTTAAAATAGTTTCTTTTTTAGTGAACAATTGCAAGAACAAATGAACTAAACAGTCTTCAGGCTAACACATAATCTAAAAACATTATTAAAATTATTGTCCAATAAATACTGCACTGTTTACAAATGGTTCTCTTGAATAGTTGAATACATATTGATGGATCAAGAGCCAAATATAACATGTATATAATGACGAGAACATGCTAATTTGATATGAATATGAACATGCACTGTACTAGACTTACAAACACATGATGACGAGATCATGTTAATTTGATATTAATATTAACCTGCTGTGAACTAGTCCGACATACACATATGGACGAGAACATGTTAATATGATATTGATATAAACCTGCTCTGAACTAGACCGACATACACATATGGACGAGAACATGTTAATATGATATTGATATTAACCTGCTCTGAACTAGACCGACATACACATAAGGACGAGAACATGTTAATATGATATTGATATAAACCTGCTCTGAACTAGACCGACATACACATAAGGACGAGAACATGTTAATATGATATTGATATAAACCTGCTCTGAACTAGACCGATATACACATAAGGACGAGAACATGTTAATTTGATATGTATATTAACATCCTCTGAACTTGACTGACTTACACATGCAGACGAGATCATGTTAATTTGATATGTATATTAACATCCTCTGAACTTGACTGACTTACACATGAAGACGAGATCATGTTCATTTGATATTAATATTAACCTGCTGTGAACTAGTCCGACATACACATATGGACGAGAACATGTTAATATGATATTGATATAAACCTGCTCTGAACTAGACCGACATACACATAAGGACGAGAACATGTTATTTTGATATGTATATTAACATCCTCTGAACTTGACTGACTTACACATGAAGACAAGATCATGTTAATTTGATATGTATATTAACATCCTCTGAACTTGACTGACTTACACATGAAGACGAGATCATATTCATTTGATATTAATATTAACCTGCTGTGAACTAGTCCGACATACACATATTGACGAGAACATGTTAATATGATATTGATATAAACCTGCTCTGAACTAGATAGACATACAAATAAGGACGAGAACATGTTATTTTGATATGTATATTAACATCCTCTGAACTTGACTGACTTACACATGAAGACGAGATCATGTTCATTTGATATTAATCTGAACATGCTCTAAACTAGACTGACAAACATATGCGGACAAGGTCATGTTAATTTGATATGAAAATGGACATGATTTTAACTAGACTGACATTCACATGAAGACGAGATCATGTTCATTTGATATTAATCTGAACATGCTCTGAACTAGACTGATAAACATATGCGGACAAGGTCATGTTAATTTGATCTGAATATGAACATGCTCTAAACTAGACTGACAAACACATGCGGTCAAGAACATGTTAATTTGATATGAAAATGAACCTGCTCTGAACTAGACCGACATACACATAAGGACGAGAACATGTTAATATGATATTGATATAAACCTGCTCTGAACTAGATCGACATACACATAAGGACGAGAACATGTTATTTTGATATGTATATTAACATCCTCTGAACTTGACTGACTTACACATGAAGACGAGATCATGTTCATTTGATATTAATCTGAACATGCTCTGAACTAGACTGACAAACATATGCGGACAAGGTCATGTTTATTTGATATGAAAATGGACATGATTTTAACTAGACTGACATTCACATGAGGATGAGATCATGTTAATTTGATATGTATATTAACATGCTCTGTACTAGACCGACATACAAATGAGGACGAGAACATGTTAATTTGATCTGAATATGAACATGCTCTTAACTAGACTGACAAACACATGCGGTCAAGAACATGTTAATTTGATATCAAAATGAACCTGCTCTGAACTAGACCGACATACACATAAGGACGAGAACATGTTAATTTGATTTTAATAGGATAAAATTGAGAATGGAAATGGGGAATGTGTCAAAGAGACAACAACTCGACCAAATAAAAAAACAACAGCAGAAGGTCACCAACAGGTCTTCAATGTAGCAAGATATTCCCGCACCCGGAGGCGTCCTTCAGCTGGCCCCTAAACAAATATATACTGCTTCAGTGATAATGAACGCCATACTTATTTCCAAATTGTACACAAGAAACTAAAATTAAAATAATACAAGACTAAGAGGCCAGAGGCTCCTGACTTGGGACAGGCGCAAAAATATGGCGGGGTTAAACATATTTGTGAGATCTCAACCCTCCCCCTATACCTCTAACCAATGTAGAAAAGTAAACGCATTACAATACGCACATTAAAATTCAGTTCAAGAAAAGTCCGAGTCTGATGTCAGAAGATGTAACCAAAGAAAATAAACAAAATGACAATAAAACATAAATAACAACAGACTACTAGCAGTTAAAGGGAAACTTCGCAAAAATAAAAAAATGATATTATGTTCATTCTGTATAAAAATGCTCAAATTCATAGATATCAAAGTTTTATTCCGCTAGATAAGCGATCACCATCGATTTTAAATTTAGAGTATCAATTCTGTTCGTTCAGCCATTTGTCTTCTTTCCCGATTTTTAACACCGATATGTCTATAAACCACAAAGAAACAAAACTACAGTAACCGATGTAGTCGTAATTGCGTGTCGATATCTTGTCAATCGTACGGTTGTTTTATCCGACTTACTAACTTGATACGGAACATATTCTTATTTTTTTTTAAATTACCGTGGTCTGTTGTTTTTAAACTGTTGATATTGGAATTAGGTATAAAGTCAAAGTTGAAATCATAAATAAATGTTCCGTGAAAATTGTTTTCGAAAATCTTATTTGTTCATAATTCTTTAAAGTAATAATTTTTATTCAAATAAATTCTGATCTTCCCTCATCTGATCACCAGCATGACTAAAGGTATTACTTCCAAAGGTATTGTGAGGGGTGTGAGGTGACACGTCCAGGTATTCAATCGATTTCCTGTCGGGCTTGCAAGTTCATGCATCGTTTCACTTATGCAGGTATTTGTCAGTGTACACGGCCGATAACTTATAACTTTTGATTTTGAATTATCAGATGTATAATATACAACTGTCATACTTGTCATTACTAAATTCATACGCTTGTTTATAAATAACATATCTGGTGTAAAGAATATCATTCATAAAAATAAAAATAATACCAAAAAAATAAGATTTGATGAAATTAAAATCTAATTAATATTTTTTCCAAGGGTGAATTTTGGAAAATGTAAAATATACTCATTGTCAAAAGTGAAGGACAGATTGGAACATACCAGAAAAAACGATTTAAAAAAATTTACGCACTTGTGCGACGATTCGTTTATACGACTGAGTAGAAAGTTACGCCGGAACTATAGCGCAATTTAAAATATATACATGTATACATTGAACATAAGAAAAAAAATTTATTTCGAATAAATTGGGGTAAAAGTTTTGTAAATAAACTAGTCCACGTATGCCAACAGTATGTAATCATCGAATGTCGATAGACTATTGTATACCAGAAGAAGAAGAAGGAAAAGAACCAATTTGATTTAAATACAGGTCGATGTATAACTTGCTTTGGTTCATCGAAGTTGTGGACATAGTAAAATCACAGATTTATATTTCAATAAGGTTGCTCTCAAACAAAGGAAAGAATTCGTCATCACATTTGTTGTATATGCCACTGGACGAACACTAATTATAACCAAAGGATTGGAATATTTTACTGGGAAACTATTGAGTATCAAAGTTTCGAATTAATTTCGGGATTTATTTTCTTTCTTGGTATTCAATAACAGAAAAAAGAATAAATTACTTAAAAAGGGGTATTCTTGTCAGATAAAAGACTTTTGGTTATATTTAAAAAAAAATATGACATTAAATTGGTTCTGTCTTTTTTCTTAAACATCGTTAACAAGTTGTGTGTGAAAGGTGAACGCCACAAGATCCCTGTAATACTAGTACGAGAGTATAGCATGTAAACATTCCTTCTCAATAATATGGTTGTATTGGAAATCTTTTCATACTGATTGACAACTCATAGTCTGATATGCATGTTATATTTGCCATATGACGCCCATAGATCTTTCTACCATCATCATCTTATTCTTTGATATTGCTGTAAATTAACATCGATGGTTCACACCCAAACAAAATGGGAGTAATGTACCTTCAGAGCTTCTCCTTGTTATACACTTGTGAAACTTATTATATAGACGAAATTTCTGTATTAAAATGAATCTACATCTCACAATCAGGATTTTCAAATAACGATTTTGAGTAATTTCCTTACAAATCAATATAAACGTATGGCAAGATATAACCATGAAGGAATTTATAAAAAAGAAGATGTGGTACGATTGCCAATGAGACAACTATCCACAAAAGACCAAAATGACACAAACATTAACAATTATAGGTCACTGTACTTCAACAATGAGCAAAGCCCATACCGCATATAGTCAGCTATAAAAGGCCCCGATAAGACCATGTAAAACAATTCAGGCGAGAAAACTAATGGTCTTATTTATGTAAAAAAATGAATTGTTTTTGTCAGATGCAAGAACTCATCACTATCATAAACGTATACGTATATATGCATGTAGCTTCAGAACATGCGGTCGATGTCGATATCCCATTTTCTAACTATTTAGAGTTAAACATGTCACTTGTTCCTTTTTGGAAACCTACATTCCCCGTCCAACGATGGGAACTCTTTCTGGTTGTGTTGACTATAAATGCTTGTATGGTAATTCTGTCGTTTATCTATACAAGTGGTTGCATTTCCTCTCCTTTCCTAACAAACAAACTAACGAAACGCTACTAGTCTGCTTTCTCTGGAGCTCATCTCAATGGCGCTTATACGTCAGGAAACTTGCATGTACATACTAATAATGATTGTTTTAAGAACAACGATGTAGGGACGAACTATTCTAAATTCGTCAATATCAGTTATGCATGTCTAAAATATAAGTTTTATTACAACTACTGTATTACTAAGTACTTATTTGGATTAATGACGGCTATCATGTTCAACAATGCACAAATATTATCATAGAATTTTAAAAAAAAAGTACAAAAATCCTCAAAATAAATGCCTTAGCTTAAGATTGGAATACAAGTTAAGAAATTCCGATAAAGTCAATGATATCAAAAAGATGTGCAATGGTATATCAAATTGGGAAATATTGCATTCAGTTTTATTAAAGATTAAAACTACTATTTTTTACTTCATATTTGAATCTTTACGCCAATTGCCGCTAAGAAAGTAATCAAAATTGTTTCCTGTTATTTTTATACACTTTCGGAATTACGAATCTGAATTTTATTTTCAATTGATTTACACAATTTAATTATTGTATCTTTATTCTCATCGTGTATTAAATCTTAGTTGATTACCACATCATACTCTTTCTAATCCTTTCGGTTTATCCTTTCCAAATAACAACATTCATACCTGTGTACGCTTGAACTCACACCTGCGGCTAAATAGCTACAAGGTAAACGAATTGACCTCAAGCCGAGAAATATACAGTGACCTTTACAAAATAATATACACACTCTGCTCACACATTAGTTGCATTGAAACGATAATCAAATTAATAACGGTAAATAGAACTGAAATATTTTCAGTTCAATATCAGTAAAAATGTTCAATAAATATTTTATGGAAAAAATCTCAACAATAATTAATGAAATTTATTCGAAAACATTTACTAGAGATAATTTTATACAGTGGGAAAGCCACAGATCGATTCTGCGCCTCCTTCCATATGACGTAACGGCCACAAAATCAAGGGCGACAATCGCGATTTTTACATGGAGGGCGACAGTATCGTGCCATCTCGGTAATTTGTTTACATCGTGTACAATGTACGTGTGATTTTTCGAGAAATTTATTATTAAAGACAATTAAACTGGTGTCATTTCATCATTAATTAGTTATATAGGTAAGTTTTACAGGTGACCATGCTATTTTTTCTTCTTAGAAGATTTTATTTTACAAGAAACGAACATCTGAAAATGGCAAGTGACGTTGTTATTTTGGAAGATAAAAATATAGCGGGTGTTTTTCCCTTCTGAAAATAACTGACACATTTGCATCCTATTGGCTATTTAAATATAAAATAACCAAAAATAGTATCCATGATGATAGGAGTCCCTAATTATTTGCATAATTACCCATCACTCCGTGTCAAATTGTAACTGAGGCTGCGAAAAGGAAACACATAAAATCGACGCCATTTTTCAACAAATCAAGGTTTCTGAGTACACGAAATCCTAATATTATTACTTTTAATGGTTAGTAGAAAGATATGAACATTATCCATAACATAATTTATTGATCAGATCGGGTTATGGCTATATGTTTGCCTCTTTACGATGCTAAAATCCATTAAAATTCCCACAGACCACACGAAATTAACGCCCCTTTCTCAGCCCGAGACTTCAATTTTGACTTAAACTTGAATTTTGGCATGCCAATGTTAGCATTTGTACTGATTTGTTTGCTTGTCTCGAATAGTAAAAAGGTTCATTAAATGGTTTTATATTATTTTTTTGGAACCCCAAAAGTGTGCGACAAAAACAAACAAAATAAAATTATAGGAAAAATATAACAACTACATAAACTTATAGTTCAATTTTATCCTAAACATCTATCCATCATTTCTTACAGATTGTACAGGGTGAGGGTTCACAAAATAAGGAACCAGGGGTAGATACAGCCATTTTGTAAAGGGGGTTCCCTACCCAGGATAAAGGGGGGTTCCAACTAAATGTCTCCATTCAAATGCATATTCATTGTCCATAAAAAGGGGGATTCCAATCCCGGAACCCTATCCCTGGATCCGCCAATGGGAACTATGGCTAAAGTATAAAGAATTGAAGAACTATGACTAAAGGAACAAAGAATAGAGAAAATTGACTATGTAATAAGGAATAGAGCAAATTACTTGCTAGTCCAAATAATTATGACGTCTGACAAGGCTATTTTATTTTTTTATCTGGGACGCCTTCCTACTCATCCCAGAAAAAAATGATGAAATATCCTAGCCAGAGGTCATAGTTATTTGAACTATTGATGTGCTAATTTATATATTGAGAAAAGAGAAATGATGGACAAAAAGTATTAAAAAAAATTAGAGACAAATGAACGTATAGAATAAATGATAAAGAAATGGAGAACACCCCATTCAGACGCTAGTTTATCTGAACAGCAGCACAATTATTTTTGCTGAATAGTGCATATAGGCATTTCCCGTTTGAATGGTTTTACACTACGTGTAGTAATTTTAGGGCCCTTTTAAGCTTGTTGTTCGGTATGAGCCAAGGCTCTGTGTTGAAGGCCGTACATTGACCTATAAGGGTTTACTTTTATAAATTGTTATTTGGATGGAGAGTTGTCTCATTGGCACTCATACCATATCTTCCTATATCTATGTAAAATATCTTTTAAAGATTTCAGGTATATGAAATATTAACCAGTAGGACAGTATAAATTCTGCCCCTCCTTCCATGCAAAAAAAAACCAACAAATTATGTGATTTATTGTTGAATTTTATTGCCACATTCAGTATTGGCTAGGTGTTGTGGCCCGGTTTTATTGGTGGTGGATACATTTAATATCAATTACTGGTATGAAGAATTAAAGATATGAATGATTGAATGAAAAGTAACCTTTTAAATAGCAGATTATCTTAAAACAATCATAGTTTATACATTATGGGATATTCTCATGTTTAAAGGCTTTCATGTAGCCAAAAAAATGCCTATATATCCACTCCAAATTAGTATTTTGGGATAGTTGTCTCATTGGCAATTATTCACATCTGTTTAGTTTTCCATTAGTGAAATTCAAATAAAAAACATTGAATTCCAATTTTAATAAATGTGAACCTTCTGAAGTTCTCATTCTTTGACCACATAGAAATTAGTAGACAATTAAAATATATTATAATTTCATATAACAACTGTAGAAAAGTTCGAAATTATTTTCATTTGATAATATCATCTGCAAAAATTATATATTTTCAGATAACAATAGGAAGAAGAAGAGCAGGATTTCTATTTTGAGGATTTACATGTATGGGACAGAGGACTATTTGACTTGATTTTACTTTAATTTGGACTTTTTAACAATAATACTCTTAAATTATTTAAAATATTTTTTTACATATGTTTCATTTTAACAATATATTTATGACTATATTTATTTATCATTTAATAAACGTTTATTTCTAAACAATTTTATATTTTCAAATATACAATGTGAAACACTCGACCATTTTATATTGATGACCTGGGGTAAATGTACATGAGACAATAATGCTGTTGCAATACAATAAAACCCTGAGATTCATAGATGCAAAGCTAGCATATTCATAGGGCTTCATTGGTTGATTAAATAGAGAATCACTGGAGCGGGCCCCATTTAAGTCAGTCAGCAGCCCCCCAGAAAAAGTTCTGGATCCGTCAATGATATCAGGCATTTACATGTATTTTATGAAAATTTTATGTCTCAAATTCTACAGTACGTAGAATTTGAGACATAAAATTTTCAGAGATATGAAAAAGTCAACTTGATGATTTATTAGGTGTTAAGGACTGAAACAGAATCGTTCACTTCTCCTAGACATAGTGAGGTAAATGTATCATTGAGGTCTCTCAAATGGCCTATCATGACTTGACTTTTCACTGTTTTTCTGAAGTTTGTAAAAAATCATTTTAAGTAGTCTCTCTTTTTTCATACATGTTTGATGAAAAGTCTAAACTAATATTCAAATTAGAAAAAAGAAAACTGAGCAACTAGAACCCACAACATACAATTGATATCAGGTGTTCCGGAAGAGTAAGGGACGACATCAAAAGATCAATGTAAGATAAAAAACTTAATTCAAATAGTTAGGGGGTGGGGGTTGAACTGCTGCAAGATTTGGTTATCCTACATTGATTTTTACATATATCCATATGGGTCAATAAATTTGTCCCAAATTAAGTTAAGAGGGGGGTAGGGGGGTCAGTGAAAAAACTGTGAATTAAGTCTTTTATCCTTCATTGAACTTTTGGTGCCGCCCCTAAGTAGATCCTGCTCCTAGTGTAATATTAGGAATGAGATGTCCTGGTGCCCTTTTCCTATATGTAATCACATGATTTTGCAAATTATTGCAATTGTGTGCTTTTAGAATGGAGTAAAATGTGTGAAAAATTATTATATTGCAGAAAAATCAGCACACATATATAGGAATGGTATGATTCTGATTAAACTATAGATCCTGTGTCCAAGCTTTGTTTTCTTGTAGATTGGTGTAAAATAAAAATGTAGGTCAAGCATTAATATCAATGCAAGAAAATAGGATCACCTAAATCAGAGTGAGACATTCATATGCCATTTTCAAAGTAGACCTTAGACATTTTGTTAATGCTTTAAATGGTCATATATCTCTAACATGTATTTGGAATTGGCTGTACTAGGCATTGGGCATTCCTATTGAATGTTAATCTCAAGTTTTCAAAGAGTTAAACATGCCCCAGGGCCCAGACTCACTCAAATATGAATGGTTAGTGTACACCAGGTTGCTTGATATGCATGATAAGGACAGGACAGACATTTATAAACATGTCACTTTGTGTAAGTGTCAACTTCCAGCTTGCTTAGTATTTTTTATATAAACAACAAGAACAAAGACTAAAAATCAAGTGAATATTATTGATGCATCGGATTAAAATTTGTTAATTGGTACTTTTAAAAATTGACAAGTTGATTTCAGATTAATATTTGCCATAATATTTACTATAAATCAAAGAATGAGTTTTGACTGTAACCATTACCCTAAAATAATAGCTTAAAACAAAGATTAATTGAGTGTTTACACTTTGCACTTGTGTAGGCTTTTTATCCAGACAATAACTTTTGACTTGTCCCTTACTGAACTTTTTGAAAAGTTGGGGGCAAAAGGGGGGGGGGGGGGTACTTCCAGACAACTGAAGTCATTAATATGGAAAAATTCGTTCATAGATTAAACCAGTTTCAACGTACTACATACATCTGTTACACACTGCAGCATAATTAAATAACTACAGAAAACGTAATACGAGGAGTTTTGGCAACATGCAAAACGTCAACAAATGTCGGTGTAAAGCCTTCAACCCCTCATCATTTTTAAGTAAAATATATTAAATCCTGGTAACATCATCATCCTTCATTGTCTCAATCAATTTCGTGGTTGAAAATGTGAAATATGACATAATTTGCTTTACTTTGCGACGAAATAACTCCAAAAATGTCTGAAAAATGTTGAATTTCGATCTCCGGTTGAAGTATTTATTATGTAAACAAGAGACAGAGAAACGGGGAATCCTATACATAGTCATGTGCCCATGTGTTTCTGGGTCACATTTATTTATATATCGACCAATGAAAAGCTTTAGGATGCATTTGTGTCACTTCCTAGCAAACAGGGGGAATACCCGCGGTTTTCTGGAAATCCGCGGAGGACGTCTTTTGATTTATCATATTTCAGTAACGCAGCACTTATTTTAATACCTATTTTGGCAGTCGTGTGACAAAATCTATTTTAATGAAAAATTAACCTCAAACACTGATGGATGTTAAGTTGTTTTAATTAATTTATTGCCTGAAGCACAGGCTATGTTTTTGTTTACACGCTGGTTACAGCGCCGTCTCGAAATTTTTAGATTATCTCCCCTTTCCCGCGGGACCACCTGAAGGAGCTCTTCAATGTCACTGGCTTTCCCACTGATAGGAGTTTAATTCAATCAATACAAAACGGTATATGCATATTCATTTTCGTTCATTCTTATATTGTGGTTAATAACTACGACCATTTGTCAGCTGTGCGCTTTTAATTACGTATATTGTCGATAAGCTATAAGAGTTAAACAGATTTTATTTTTTCCCAGAATTCAACAAATCGGGCTAATACGTCACGACCCACTCGAGAATTCAACCAAAAAAGTTACAAATACTTGATTTTCTCCGTTATTTGAAGGAATATAAATTTAAAACTTTGCAAATGTGTTTTTTATGTTAAGATGAACATAATTAGATGATAAGTAAAAAATCGCGGAATTTCCCTTTAACTGACATGCCAGCTCCAGACTTCAATTAAACTGACTGAAAGATTATTGATTTCATCATATGAACATCAGGCACAATCCTTCCCGTTAGAGGTTTAGTATTATAATATCATAACATATGAGAAGAACATAACCCGTGTCATGCCAACAACTGTTTTTAGAATAAATGTGTTTAGTTCCGACGCCAGGACCTTATCAGTGACTCAATATTAACTCCAAAATATGCAATCCTTAATGACTTGACAACAGTATCGTAATTATATCCCTTCTTAATAAGTTTATTCAAAGGTTTTGTAAGTTTCTGAGGTGAAAACTGACACCTTTGTGCTTGATAAAGAATATTTCCATAAAAAAATGGATGTGAAATACCTGAACGTATAAGAAGTCTGCATGTTGAGCTATATTTATATTAATATTAACCTCCTCTGAACTAGACAGACATACACATAAAGACGAGAACATGTTAATTTGATATGAATATGAACCTGCTCTGAACAAGACTGACATACACATCAGGACGAGAACATGTTAATTTGATATTGATATTAACCTGCTATGAACTAGACCGATATACACATAAGGACGAGAACATGTTTATTTGATATTGATATTAACCTGCTCTGAACTAGACCGACATACACATACGGACGAGAACATGTTAATTTGATATTAATATTAACCTGCTCTGAACTATTCAAATAAATGCAATGACTACAATTTATGATAGTTATTTGTTTTTTATGGGTTTTTTTATAAGCGGAAATTACATGCACACCACTTAGACGGAATATGAGCATCTTGACATGATCTATTCCTCGGAATTTCCTTGAAAAGGGAGATGCCTTTTTGACGATAGGTTTTTATTCCATGGTGATTGTTGTCAAGATCAAGAAGATGCAATAGAGTAGAATGAGTGTCAAAATGTGACGTAAGTCTTCTTGCATTTGTTCTTAAATTCTTAAAATAGCTACAATATTTTGTTTTGAACCAAGGCGGAACATACATCAACATCATTGGGAGTCTCTCCTCTAATTGACCAATAAAGGTAGGTCTAACTTTACCAGATCTTATACCGTGATCCCCGAACAGTGCGAGGAATGTGTTGTTCAGTAAACTGTTTTTGTGTAGTCTTTGAAGTGTCTTAGAAATTAGTCTGTCAATAGTTACAGCACGGGTTAGACTATCATGAGTCATATGTATATGCTTCGACAATGAGAAATACGGATTGTCTTTTAAGCTTGACACTAAATTAAACATTCTTTCGTTGACGGATTCAGATGACGATTTTCCATGATAGCAAAATTTCGTTAATTTTCGGTTACCCTTTTCATTTGCGTCATGGAAAGGTTGATCATAATAATCTGTTGGTTGGTATTTGAAGCCAAATATTTGATATTTATAAAAGTAAAATGTGCATACTGCATCCTGTCCATAATGAGTTGCATAGCCTAATTTTGAAAACTCTTTCCAAATAAATGGACATTTATCAACTCCTTCTGAATCTTTAAAGCACGAAGAGTTTTCTATAAAATCCCCAGTCAACAAGGCTGCCATATTTGGTCTAGTATTTTTTGCGACTTTGTTATATCCAAGTAGTTCAGTTGCATCTAACGTTTCCAACAAATATTTTCTAGTCTTGCGTAAGTATCGAACAGAATTAATTCTTGAAGTCGACTCTATCATTATGAGTAACACATTGAGACGGGTTTTTCCATGATTATTCGTATTCGGTATATTTTTCATTTGTACCACATTATTTTGTAAATCAGATGCTTTCTTGACTGGATCGTTTTTTACAAATACGGTATGGAAGTTTTTAGCTATCACTTTATTAAAGGCATCATAACATTGAACTTTTATAAATTCGTCTCTAACCCGTACAGATTTATTGAAATGTCCACTAACTTTACCGAGTTTGAACGAATTACTAATGTAATATATAGGCTCGTATGAACAATATTCGACTTGGTTTCGGCTTTTCGTCAAATTGATATAGAGATTATTGTTATCAACATATGTAAACATATTACTGTTATCGCATTCTGATACTTGTGGATCATTAGTTAAAAATTCTTTTATAGATTGATCGAACGGATTTACTCTCGGTATTTTACATACCTTTGATTCCACAAGAAAATCGGTGTTGTTGTTGAACTCAGATAACACTTCAACGAGACACGCATTCTTTTTCCAGAAAAGTGTAAGCCTTTTTTTGTATTCATCTTCAACGATGTACCAATTAGGAACGCAATACACATAAATACACCTACACACAAATAAAGAACATATTTCCGTCCAACTATATGAAATACCCGAATCATCGTGACGTCCTTACTATGTTTTGAGAAAATGCAAGTATTAACTACATACTAGTGGCAAATATAAACAACGCAAACATAATCTTAGTTTGCCGACCACCCGTCATGCTCGATGTACGCCAGATTGTATTTTAAATATTTACAAATATTATTATCATCATTATTACAATTACAATGCATATTCAAACATCATACAATTCAAATGTACGTATTATCCTAAATACACCAAAACCAAACTTCCAACTAAATTCACCCCTTCATAGACGGTCAGGGCCGGCCAGGAACAACTAGAGATAAAACGATATAATCCACCAAAATTCTCTAGAAACCTGTGTCAGTGGATACCAAGTGCGCAATCCTGTCTCCAGGGCCAGGTGCTCTGACCTACACCTTAAACATGTGTGTACTGGCAAATTGAATGCAGTAAAAATATCAACGTATATACATGTACATCATAAATTAAAGTTGAGTGTTCACTCGTTGCACGACAGCTCGAACGTGACCCTATGCTTTACTACCAGAAAGTATACCCATTGGTCACTAAGTGTGACCCTATTATATATTCATACGACCCGTACCCGTCAATACAATATTTTCCCGCTAAAAGTATTAACTACATACTCGTGGCAAATATAAACAACGCAACCATAATCTTAGTTTGCCGACAGCCCGTCATGCTCGATAGAAAAACACAAAGAACGGGGGATCAGGAAAAAAGTAACGTTACAGTCCCAGTGTTTGTGACACTTTAAGCCTCTTTTCAATGGAGTCCACAATATAACTATCTTTACTTTTCTCAGTTTTCCATCTCCCGTGTCTTTTCAAACATCTACTATCGTTAGCAACATGATTTGCGGCTGTGGTTGCCCCACCAGGACGAAGAGAATGTAAACCTAAATTCAAATTACCAGAGACTGACTTCAGTCTAGAAATGATGTTCTCTCTAGCTGAAGTGTAACTAAGCTTTTTATTTTTGTAAATTAGTTTACAAGTATTCCCTGATCTAAAACAGGTCTGAACAAAAACATGTCTGATCCCTCAACAAAACCTGCTAACCGAACATATTTCAAATACATATTAAAAGGACAAGCCACTGAAAAACCTTTTGAAATCAACACTTCATTTCCTTGCCTATACTGGTCAGTCTTGCTTTTGTTCAAATACAAAACCAGAAAATCATCTGTAACTTTAACATTACTAAAAAGTAAAGAGCTTAATTCATCATATCTTAGAAAACCTGCAAACCCTAATAAAGTCATAGTTAAATCCCTTACAATCAACAAATCTTCTGAATCTGAATATTTTTCACAAAGTTGTATCAATATATCAGTTGTAACCGGTTCTTTTTTAGTAACTGTTTTGTAAGCCGTACGTTTTGCAGCTTCCTGTATGGAAGAAACAAATGATTTTTCTGTAGATCGGTCAAACCATTGATCTCGTGTGCCCATTTAATCCCGTACTTAGCATTGTCAATAGGGTGAAAAGTCGAACCGTGATGAAGCAAATGAGTAAAATAAAGTGCGATATGAATAGGTTGTGCTGGCAAAGCAGCAAAACCTAGCTTAGTTATATATTGTTCACAACGTCTAAATGCGTAAAAATAAGATTTAATAGTATTGTCACTTCTGCTTCCTAGCAGTAACTTGCACATCTTAGGGTATAGCTGATATAAAGGACTGTCTGTTGTAACTTCACTCTCCAAAACAGCTGCCTCTACATGATCATTGATCTTTAAACCTATTGTAAAAATCAAAATTTTATTCTCAAAGCAACAAGTCTAATTTTTTTGATTGTTTGACAAATAAACCTTTCTTAATCAAATTATAACCATGTAAATATTTGTAATCAACTACAAAATTTTGAAAGTTTGCGTCTTGTGTTAACATACACCAGTACGGTGCTGACCTCCACTCCGGTACAACTAAAGTACCTTCACAACGTTCTACTGACAATTTGTTAATAACCTTTGTAATAAGTGAATTAAGGAGGAGGAACTAACCAATTGTTTTCATTTGTCCAGTTCTGTTTAAAGGCATCTATGCTTGATGTACCTTTACAGTAAAATTAAGGATTTAACATTTTGCATTTTGTGTTGTAATCACATGCAAAACGTTCACATGTGAAAATACTCCATAAATCATTTAAATATTCAAAAACCCATGACTGGATACACCAGTCATCGCAATCTGACTGTCTACTTAATTTATTAGCTTTAGTATTCGATTCTCTAGGAATCCAGTCACATGACATGTCAATTGAATATTTACTACATGTATCATGTACAGACATAGCTTTTTCTAGTAAATAGTGTTTTTTACTTCCTACTTTAAGGATGTGCGATACATTTTTGTTATCTGTGTATATTTTAACAGATTTCCCCTCTATCCTACTGACAGTGTTCTTAAAAACTCTGTCTACCGACTCTAACTCTCTCCAAGTTGCACTCTGTTTCGTTTCAGAAATGGACCAACTACCAAACATATTTGGTTCATCTGATTCGTCTGTTGAATCAAAGGTCAAATGACCACCATAGCCTACATCCGAGGCATTACAAAACATCTGCACATTTTCAGATGTAACTTTCGTCAAATGACTAAGTTCAGAACCCTTTTCATTGAGCTTGTATATATTTTTTAACCAAAACTCAAACTCGGCAATTGCCTCCCTATTCAATACCACCAAAGAATTCCAACTGGCTTTTGCCAATATGCAATCATATGAAAACCGAGTTCTCAAACGAACTTATCCCCAATAACTGCTTGTGCAAAAATAATTTGACCTACCAAAAGGTAATACATTAAACACGTAGTACTTATATTCCCACTTAAAACATAAATATGTTCTATCTGAAAAACAAATTTCCACGTGATGATAGGCACTTTTCAAATCATATGAAAAACAGAAGTCACCTTTATTAAAGATTTGTCGAGCTGTGCTAGCATCTTTATATTTATAACGAAATTTGAAAAGATGCGGATTAATGTGTCTTGCATCAAGAACTAATCGAAGTTTATCTTTTTTATTTCCTGTCACTGTTAAAGGATTAACGACATGTGGAATATAATAAACCTCGCTTATGCATTTTTTCTGTAATAACTTGTTTATTTCCCCTAAAACAAATTGAGGATTGTCCTTCGCTGACCTATTGTTTTCAAGCTCAACCTTACCTGGTATGAACGGTATTTTATATCCGTTTTTATAACATCTAAAATATATTCATTTGTACCTATTGATAACCATTTTGTAATGTGAGTTCTCAATCTACCTGCCGGCGATGTAATGTTTACATTTGAGATGTCAATTTCATTGTTTTGGTTGTTCATTTCATAACAAAGGGGTTGTCTCAAAGCATTTTTGTTGTATATATATCTACTATTACTGTCATTAATATCAAACAGAAAAACAGTACTTATCTTATCACTTGTTCGACTCTGACTTGCATTTCTTGTCACCTCTGGACATTCTCTTCTCCAGTGATAAGTCTTGTTGCAGTTAAAACATTTCCCTGGTCTGTCGATATTGGATGTTATTGTGGGAATAGTGTACGGAGCTGGTGAACTAGAAGCTGGTTTCCTTTTTAACTTTTCTTTATTTATTTTCGCCTCCGCTCTTATCTGGGCTTTGTACATTCGTTTTTCGTCCTCTGAATTTTCAGCTAACGGATTAGCGGTATATTCTGCAACTTCTCTCCAACCTGATCCTGATGAGTCTGCTAGCTTTACTAACTTTTGTATGTCTCTAATTAAACTCATACCTCCTGTTATCTTGTTCTTGGCCGACTCGATATTGTCCTTTGTGAGATATTTCTGATTTAGTTCACTGTAAGCTTCCTTGAACTTCTCCAAAACTTTACTGTTCTGTTTGTGTTGTTCTTCGTTCCCCCTTTCTTGAACTTGTAATTATCGGACAACGTCTCGTCTAGCTTTGCAAATTGGGATTCCGCTAACGCTTTTTGAGTAGACTGGACATTTTTGTTGAAACATTCCAGGCGGTTATCTAGAAGGGTGGTCATTATATCCAATATTGTTGTTTATTTCCCTAAAACAAATTGAGGATTGTCCTTCGCTGACCTATTGTTTTCAAGCTCAACCTTACCTGGTATGAACGGTATTTTATATCCGTTTTTATAACATCTAAAATATATTCATTTGTACCTATTGATAACCATTTTGTAATGTGAGTTCTCAATCTACCTGCCGGCGATGTAATGTTTACATTTGAGATGTCAATTTCATTGTTTTGGTTGTTCATTTCATAACAAAGGGGTTGTCTCAAAGCATTTTTGTTGTATATATATCTACTATTACTGTCATTAATATCAAACAGAAAAACAGTACTTATCTTATCACTTGTTCGACTCTGACTTGCATTTCTTGTCACCTCTGGACATTCTCTTCTCCAGTGATAAGTCTTGTTGCAGTTAAAACATTTCCCTGGTCTGTCGATATTGGATGTTATTGTGGGAATAGTGTACGGAGCTGGTGAACTAGAAGCTGGTTTCCTTTTTAACTTTTCTTTATTTATTTTCGCCTCCGCTCTTATTTGGGCTTTGTACATTCGTTTTTCGTCCTCTGAATTATCAGCTAACGGATTAGCGGTATATTCTGCAACTTCTCTCCAACCTGATCCTGATGAGTCTGCTAGCTTTACTAACTTTTGTATGTCTCTAATTAAACTCATACCTTCTGTTATCTTGTTCTTGGCCGACTCGATATTGTCCTTTGTGAGATATTTCTGATTTAGTTCACTGTAAGCTTCCTTGAACTTCTCCAAAACTTTACTGTTCTGTTTGTGTTGTTCTTCGTTCCCCCTTTCTTGAACTTGTAATTATCGGACAACGTCTCGTCTAGCTTTGCAAATTGGGATTCCGCTAACGCTTTTTGAGTAGACTGGACATTTTTGTTGAAACATTCCAGGCGGTTATCTAGAAGGGTGGTCATTATATCCAATATTGTTGTTTATTTCCCCTAAAACAAATTGAGGATTGTCCTTCGCTGACCTATTGTTTTCAAGCTCAACCTTACCTGGTATGAACGGTATTTTATATCCGTTTTTATAACATCTAAAATATATTCATTTGTACCTATTGATAACCATTTTGTAATGTGAGTTCTCAATCTACCTGCCGGCGATGTAATGTTTACATTTGAGATGTCAATTTCATTGTTTTGGTTGTTCATTTCATAACAAAGGGGTTGTCTCAAAGCATTTTTGTTGTATATATATCTACTATTACTGTCATTAATATCAAACAGAAAAACAGTACTTATCTTATCACTTGTTCGACTCTGACTTGCATTTCTTGTCACCTCTGGACATTCTCTTCTCCAGTGATAAGTCTTGTTGCAGTTAAAACATTTCCCTGGTCTGTCGATATTGGATGTTATTGTGGGAATAGTGTACGGAGCTTGTGAACAGAAGCTGGTTTCCTTTTTAACTTTTCTTTATTTATTTTCGCCTCCGCTCTTATTTGGGCTTTGTACATTCGTTTTTCGTCCTCTGAATTATCAGCTAACGGATTAGCGGTATATTCTGCAACTTCTCTCCAACCTGATCCTGATGAGTCTGCTAGCTTTACTAACTTTTGTATGTCTCTAATTAAACTCATACCTTCTGTTATCTTGTTCTTGGCCGACTCGATATTGTCCTTTGTGAGATATTTCTGATTTAGTTCACTGTAAGCTTCCTTGAACTTCTCCAAAACTTTACTGTTCTGTTTGTGTTGTTCTTCGTTCCCCCTTTCTTGAACTTGTAATTATCGGACAACGTCTCGTCTAGCTTTGCAAATTGGGATTCCGCTAACGCTTTTTGAGTAGACTGGACATTTTTGTTGAAACATTCCAGGCGGTTATCTAGAAGGGTGGTCATTATATCCAATATTGTTGTTTATTTCCCCTAAAACAAATTGAGGATTGTCCTTCGCTGACCTATTGTTTTCAAGCTCAACCTTACCTGGTATGAACGGTATTTTATATCCGTTTTTATAACATCTAAAATATATTATTTGTACCTATTTGATAACCATTTTGTAATGTGAGTTCTCAATCTACCTGCCGGCGATGTAATGTTTACATTTGAGATGTCAATTTCATTGTTTTGGTTGTTCATTTCATAACAAAGGGGTTGTCTCAAAGCATTTTTGTTGTATATATATCTACTATTACTGTCATTAATATCAAACAGAAAAACAGTACTTATCTTATCACTTGTTCGACTCTGACTTGCATTTCTTGTCACCTCTGGACATTCTCTTCTCCAGTGATAAGTCTTGTTGCAGTTAAAACATTTCCCTGGTCTGTCGATATTGGATGTTATTGTGGGAATAGTGTACGGAGCTTGTGAACTAGAAGCTGGTTTCCTTTTTAACTTTTCTTTATTTATTTTCGCCTCCGCTCTTATCTGGGCTTTGTACATTCGTTTTTCGTCCTCTGAATTTTCAGCTAACGGATTAGCGGTATATTCTGCAACTTCTCTCCAACCTGATCCTGATGAGTCTGCTAGCTTTACTAACTTTTGTATGTCTCTAATTAAACTCATACCTTCTGTTATCTTGTTCTTGGCCGACTCGATATTGTCCTTTGTGAGATATTTCTGATTTAGTTCACTGTAAGCTTCCTTGAACTTCTCCAAAACTTTACTGTTCTGTTTGTGTTGTTCTTCGTTCCCCCTTTCTTGAACTTGTAATTATCGGACAACGTCTCGTCTAGCTTTGCAAATTGGGATTCCGCTAACGCTTTTTGAGTAGACTGGACATTTTTGTTGAAACATTCCAGGCGGTTATCTAGAAGGGTGGTCATTATATCCAATATTGTTGTTTATTTCCCTAAACAAATTGAGATTGTCCTTCGTGACCTATTGTTTTCAAGCTAACCTTACCTGGTTATGAACGGTATTTTATATCCGTTTTTATAACATCTAAAATATATTCATTTGTACCTATTGATAACCATTTTGTTATGTGAGTTCTCAATCTACCTGCCGGCGATGTAATGTTTACATTTCAGATGTCAATTTCATTGTTTTGGTTGTTCATTCATAACAAAGGGGTTGTCTCAAAGATTTTTGTTGTTATATATCTACTATTATGTCATTAATATCAAACAGAAAAACAGTACTTATCTTATCACTTGTTCGACTCTGACTTGCATTTCTTGTCACCTCTGGACATTCTCTTCTCCAGTGATAAGTTTGTTGCAGTTAAATACATTTCCCTGGTCTGTCGATATTGGATGTTATTGTGGAATAGTGTACGGAGCTGGTGAACTAGAAGCTGGTTTCCTTTTTAACTTTCTTTATTTATTTTCGCCTCCGTCTTATTTGGGCTTTGTACATTCGTTTTTCGTCCTCTGAATTTTCAGCTAACGGATTAGCGGTATATTCTGCAACTTCTCTCCAACCTGCTCCTGATGAGTCTGCTAGCTTTACTAACTTTTGTATGTCTCTAATTAAACTCATACCTTCTGTTATCTTGTTCTTGGCCGACTCGATATTGTCCTTTGTGAGATATTTCTGATTTAGTTCACTGTAAGCTTCCTTGAACTTCTCCAAAACTTTACTGTTCTGTTTGTGTTGTTCTTGTTCCCCCTTTCTTGAACTTGTAATTATCGGACAACGTCTCGTCTAGCTTTGCAAATTGGGATTCCGCTAACGCTTTTTGAGTAGACTGGACATTTTTGTTGAAACATTCCAGGCGGTTATCTAGAAGGGTGGTCATTATATCCAATATTGTTGTTTATTTCCCCTTAAACAAATTGAGGATTGTCCTTCGCTGACCTATTGTTTTCAAGCTCAACCTTACCTGGTATGAACGGTATTTTATATCCGTTTTTATAACATCTAAAATATATTTATTTGTACCTATTGATAACCATTTTGTAATGTGAGTTCTCAATCTACCTGCCGGCGATGTAATGTTTACATTTGAGATGTCAATTTCATTGTTTTGGTTGTTCATTTCATAACAAAGGGGTTGTCTCAAAGCATTTTTGTTGTATATATATCTACTATTACTGTCATTAATATCAAACAGAAAAACAGTACTTATCTTATCACTTGTTCGACTCTGACTTGCATTTCTTGTCACCTCTGGACATTCTCTTCTCCAGTGATAAGTCTTGTTGCAGTTAAAACATTTCCCTGGTCTGTCGATATTGGATGTTATTGTGGGAATAGTGTACGGAGCTGGTGAACTAGAAGCTGGTTTCCTTTTTAACTTTTCTTTATTTATTTTCGCCTCCGCTCTTATTTGGGCTTTGTACATTCGTTTTTCGTCCTCTGAATTTCAGCTAACGGATTAGCGGTATATTCTGCAACTTCTCTCCAACCTGATCCTGATGAGTCTGCTAGCTTTACTAACTTTTGTATGTCTCTAATTAAACTCATACCTTCTGTTATCTTGTTCTTGGCCGACTCGATATTGTCCTTTGTGAGATATTTCTGATTTAGTTCACTGTAAGCTTCCTTGAACTTCTCCAAAACTTTACTGTTCTGTTTGTGTTGTTCTTCGTTCCCCTTTCTTGAACTTGTAATTATCGGACAACGTCTGTCAGCTTTGCAAATTGGGATTCCGCTAACGCTTTTTGAGTAGACTGGACATTTTTGTTGAAACATTCCAGGCGGTTATCTAGAAGGGTGGTCATTATATCCAAATTTTGTTGTTTTATCCTCTTTAAGACAATTTGGGTGTCTTCGTGACCTATGTTTCAACTCAACCTTACCTGTTTATGAAGTTATTTATATTGACCTTTTTATAAACATCTAATAAAATATTTTTCCTATGCTAACCAATGAAGTGAGTAACTCAATTAATGCGCGATTAATGGTACATATGGATCAATTATTTGTTTTTGTGTTCATTTATAAAAGGGTTGTCTCAAATCATTATTGTTGTAAATATTCAATTAATTCATTAATAAATCAAACAGAAAAAACAGTACTTTTTAATCACTTGTTTTCCGACTCTGACTTTCATTCTATCACCTTGGACATTCTACTTCTAGTGATAAGTTTTGTTCATTTAAAAACATTTCCCTGTCTGTCATTCGTTTTTCGTCCTCTGAATTTTCAGCTAACGGATTAGCGGTATATTCTGCAACTTCTCTCCAACCTGATCCTGATGAGTCTGCTAGCTTTACTAACTTTTGTATGTCTCTAATTAAACTCATACCTTCTGTTATCTTGTTCTTGGCCGACTCGATATTGTCCTTTGTGAGATATTTCTGATTTAGTTCACTGTAAGCTTCCTTGAACTTCTCCAAAACTTTACTGTTCTGTTTGTGTTGTTCTTCGTTCCCCCTTTCTTGAACTTGTAATTATCGGACAACGTCTCGTCTAGCTTTGCAATTGGGATTCCGCTAACGCTTTTTGAGTAGACTGGACATTTTTGTTGAAACATTCCAGGCGGTTATCTAGAAGGGTGGTCATTATATCCAATATTGTTGTTTATTTCCCCTAAACAAATTGAGGATTGTCCTTCGCTGACCTATTGTTTTCAAGCTCAACCTTACCTGGTATGAACGGTATTTTATATCCGTTTTTATAACATCTAAAATATATTCATTTGTACCTATTGATAACCATTTTGTAATGTGAGTTCTCAATCTACCTGCCGGCGATGTAATGTTTACATTTCAGATGTCAATTTCATTGTTTTGGTTGTTCATATTCATAACAAAGGGGTTGTCTCAAAGCATTTTTGTTGTATATATATCTACTATTACTGTCATTAATATCAAACAGAAAAACAGTACTTATCTTATCACTTGTTCGACTCTGACTTGCATTTCTTGTCACCTCTGGACATTCTCTTCTCCAGTGATAAGTCTTGTTGCAGTTAAAACATTTCCCTGGTCTGTCGATATTGGATGTTATTGTGGGAATAGTGTACGGAGCTGGTGAACTAGAAGCTGGTTTCCTTTTTAACTTTTCTTTATTTATTTTCGCCTCCGCTCTTATTTGGGCTTTGTACATTCGTTTTTCGTCCTCTGAATTTTCAGCTAACGGATTAGCGGTATATTCTGCAACTTCTCTCCAACCTGCTCCTGATGAGTCTGCTAGCTTTACTAACTTTTGTATGTCTCTAATTAAACTCATACCTTCTGTTATCTTGTTCTTGGCCGACTCGATATTGTCCTTTGTGAGATATTTCTGATTTAGTTCACTGTAAGCTTCCTTGAACTTCTCCAAAACTTTACTGTTCTGTTTGTGTTGTTCCTCGTTCCCCCTTTCTTGAACTTGTAATTATCGGACAACGTCTGGTCAAGCTTTGCAAATTGGGATTCCGCTGACGCTTTTTGAGTAGACTGGACATTTTTGTTGAAACATTCCAGGCGGTTATCTAGAAGGGTGGTCATTATATCCAATATTGTTGTTTGGTTGGTCTGCAATGCAGCTTCATTTTGTATTTCGGATCGAATTTCGGCGTGCATCTTAAGTTGAGTGTTCACTCGTTGCACGACAGCTAGAAAGTGACCCTATGCTTTACTACCAGAAAGTATACCCATTGGTCACTAAGTGTGACCCTATTATATATTCATACGACCCATACCCGTCAATAAAATATTTTCTCGCTATACTAAACGAAACGCGGGAAAACACAATTAATATAGATACATATATAATTGGTAAAGGCACTACAGAATGGATTTGTTAAATTTTGCTGTATCGATAATACTATAATAATCTTGATCGTCATCAAATCATTATATCAGTTCGTGTCAAACAAAGTGTCAATTGAAATATCAAAGTAAAACAAAGGTAAACATCAGTAGCAATGCAATTAGCAGGTGGCCTTTTAAAATTTCATTACAAATGGGTTTTTGAACAGGCTGCACTAGCGGTATCTGACATGTTACTCATTCAAACAATCACCCCTTGATAATTCTAAGCCGTTCAATAGTCAATGTTTTTTATTTAATAACAATACTTCTTCAATATTTTCTATTAGCAAAGAGGCTGCAAATACCACAAAAAATGAGTAATTGTCCTTTCATAGTATACTTTTAATTTGATTTCGTAAATTTTTGTTATCTCAAACTTCTAAGACAATGTGAACCGAATTTGGCCACAATACACATTTTCGCTATTTTCCGCCATTATTGGATATCACACAGGTTCCCGTAACATTTTGACGTTATAAAATAAATTAATCTGACGCCACAATGGAAAAGTGATTTTTGTATGCGTCAAAAGTTCAAGCGGCCGGGTCAGCCGGGATTAGCGATAAGGTGTATCATCATTGGAGTATCTTGTTTAATAAATGGGTCCGATGACCAGCCCGTCTAACTTAGATGGATGTCATGACTAGAGCTAATTTAACAATGGATAAAACTGTAAATGGTAATGTCCCTGAAATTTTTAGACGAGTCAGACAACCCGTTGTCAGGTTTCACCACCTGACTGGGTAGATCAAGGGATTTTTTGCAGTTTTTGGTTATTATCTTGAATATTAATATAAATAGAGATAAACTGTATACAGCAATTATGTTCCACAAAAGAAAGATCTACAAATAAGTCAACATGACAAAAATGGTCAATTGACCCCATAAGAAATATAGCCCTTTGAAGTCATTTTTTAACAATTTTTCGTAATTTTTTGTAATCATTTATAAAAGTCTTCTATCTGTTTTTAATGGAAAATGGAACGGAGGTTTTTAAGAAAAAATCAACATTTTTTTTATAAAACTTTACCTACATTTTATATACAAAAATATTTTAAAGATTTTCAAAAAATGATTATTTACCAAATAAAGAAATTATTATTGATTTTGTCTATTTTCAAAATTAAGGCTTGCAATTGAAAAGTTGTAAAAAACCCTGTAAAACTCACTTTTGACTATCACAAAACGTTATCAGCTACTGACATTCGGCGCCTGCATCAATCAAGGATATTCATTCTTTGTTTTCATGTTTTGTTTTCGTTTCAATGGAGCCGGGCGTTGATGGTTGATATGGTCCATTATATTTTGCGGTATCTGTTTTCTATTCTTGTGTACACCTTTATTGATTTATAGAGGTATGCTTCTGTTCGTTGGTGAAGACAATTTAAAAAAAAATAGCTTTACTTGTTCAGAATGTCCGCTCTTCTTTTTTTTTGAAATTCTGCCAGATACTTTAATAACATTAATTTTCGTGGGGTTAAAATTTCGTGGTTTTGTATCCAAAAGTAAATTCGTCGTTGCCGTATTTTTCAAGTTTGGAAAACAATTATTGAAGTGTCACTTAATATTGCTGACAATACTAAAAAAAACTGATCTGAAATTCGCTGTTTGGGAAAATCAATAATTGCATTTCATAGTAACAGTGAGCACTAACCAATTGTAGTAATACCTGCACATCCTGATTGGCTTTAACACACACTTTGATGTTTTATCATAGGACAATGATTGTGTAATAAATGTATTACGGCTTGATGGTATTACAGATACATTACACTGTTAAATGACATTGATTGACAGTTCTTTATCATTATAAATTACTGTACAAACAAAGGATTAGGATTACCATCTGACTTAAAGAAAACCTTTGAATATTGATGTCTAATCAATTAACCTTTCTCAATGTATCTATTTCATTGTATGCATTTATGTTCATTTATTACATAAAGTTAATACTATTTTGTCAGATCATAAAATAATGTAAATCTACAGTTGAATTTTCGTTGGGGTTTTAATTTTCTGGATAATTCTTATCCACGAAATGAACGACAATAAATTCCCAACGAAATTTCTGCTTTTAAAGTACTCAGAATTCCCTGGTTTCATCCATGTAGTGTCATAACCATTATTTCCCACTAACCCCTACCTGTTTTTTCATAATAATATTGCATATAGTTTCAAGTGGTACCCAACACATTGACTTAAATTTATTTGGCTCGTTTAATTTTCATAAAATTTTGATAAAAAATATTTACTTTTACTCTTTGCAAAAAATATAAAAAATTCAAAAAACTTGAATCTACCAATTTCTGTGATTTATCTTCCTGTAGTGTTATGTTCCACCATAAAAAGCAACATACAAAAATCTTATAAAATCCTTGTTATTTTGTCATTGTTTTTTTAAGAGAAAACAAAGGTGCCAATATTAAACATAAAAAATCTATAGAAATATTAAATAACTTAGATTTCGAAAACGTTTCGATTATGAATACCGATTAACATATTCCTGTTTAAGTAGGGGAATTTTCCGAAGGTAATGTTGGATTTAATCTTGATAAAGTAAGCTGAGCTTTCCATTTGTATGCCAGCTGTTTTAAGTATGTTCAAAATAGGGTTAGCAACCCAGACATAAAGGCCCATGTGACATTACTTTGGGATACAGCAGCCAAAAAAAAAAGTACCACACATCACAGACATACAACACAACTGACTCAAAAATTCGAAAAAACATACAAACAAATCTTACAAGCACGCCAACAAAAAAGTTGTAGACAGTAAATTTGACAAAATCCAAAACCATAAATACTGATAGCTGTCTAACTTATGCCTTCGAAATATGAAGACTGTACATTGCTTGTATTTCGAATTATAATTTTTTTTTACGATTTTCAAAATCAAGACCCAAAAGTTCTTAATCCTTATCTTCTTTTCATTTGTTCGAAGCACTTTTTATGATTAACTTTCGTCTTAAATGAACAAAGACAAAAATCAAAATTATAAATATTAATAAATACCTTCATACATGTCATACATGAGGATATATTTGACCAAATGAGACATTTAAATTCATAAAATGTCAACTTTGTCTTATGGGATTGGAACCTATTAAGTTTTGTTTAAAAGTATTTAAACTTATCAACATGAATTTTAAAACATGTTTGCCCTAACTTCTGTCGAAAAAAATCCGTATAACTAACTTAGATCTTAGATACAGGTATGCACTGGTGCAAGATAACTGTTCTTGAATGTTTTTATATCATACGTAATTTGCATATTAAATTAACGATTTGTATGAGAGTAAAATTGGGAATAAGATAAAATGAAATGGAAAAAAATAAACATTTTGGAGCTAAGATTAATACTATGCCCGTTTTTTAGATAGCCTAAGACGATCTTTTCACAGTTTTGTTTTGGACTTTTGGGATCTTTTAAAAGAGGGGCAAAAGATAACAAAGGGACAGTCAAACTCATTAATCTAAAACAAACTGACAACGCCATGGCTTAAACTGAAAAAAGACAAACAAACAACAGCACACATGACATAACACAGAAAACTAAAGAATAAGCAACACGAACCCCACTAAAAACTAGGGATGACCTCAGGTGCTCTTAAACTGCGTACACGATTGTCCTGCATTCTAAATAATATCTACCTCTAAAACAAAAATATGAATTTCACTGTGTACAAACCTTTTGGGTTTCCTGTTTTAGTGTTTTTATTTTAGTATGTATCTTGGCCGCCAAACTATGTTTTTGTCGCGTGGCACTGATAAATCTTTGTTTACGAATAGAGCATCTGGCGTTATAAATCACACATCTTATATCTTTAGATTGCATTTACGACATTGACAAAATAAGCAAAAAGATGGTTGAGCACATGTCAACATGTTTAACTAAACTAACATAAGTGGTTTTAAAAAGACAACCAATCAGAACAATCGGTTTATGTTGGTGTTTGTGTTTGTGTCATGTGAAACATTTGAGTCGGTCGGAAATTGGTCGTTGCGCTTTATTTTATTTATTTTTTTAAGATTTTGTCGATTCGCTGCTTTCCTTTTTGTGCTATCTTCATGTTTAAAGATGCCGCCTTAAACGAGTGGTAAATGAGTCAAGTATTTTTTCTCAACTTCATTTATGCAGACGTAATCCGGACTATTCTCTTTGCTTTTATGGTATAAAGCTTATGTATGTAGCTGTATTCATTTACCAATTTACTAACTTAGTCATACGAGGCCTGCTCAGCTCTGAGAAAATGTATTAGATTTGAAATCCAATTTGTTTTGTTTACTTCACAAGAATCAAAGCTAAATTTGGATATTTTAAAAGTAAACAAACTAGCATATATAGGGATCCAAAATAAATGAATGTTAGATACGTAATAAATGTAATAGACTCATTTTAGTCTTGTTAAACAAGTTAATAAACGAATTAGGTATTTAAATTCACTTGAACACACAACATACATCCTCACGACACTTTCCAAAGAGGAAATCCTGGATAATCACAGGTCTGTTCTATGTTCCTTTGGAATTTCAACCAAAGATGAAGCCATATCGGACCCTCCAGCACTGTATTGAATACCTAAACTACATAAGTGTCCTTACAAACAACGTTTTATTACTGGGTCTTCCAAAGTGCTCCGAGAAACCTCTTTCGAAATTATAAGCATCTATTTTTATCAGCAATCAAAGACGGGCTGCAAAGTTATTTTGAAACTGCCTATTCTAGAGGTGGCGTGAATCAGATGTAGATACTTAAAAAATCCAAAGATCTTTTAGAGTACATACAATCTAACTCCCTTTCATCTTGCAATAGTATTAAAACATTTGACTTTTCTTCACTTTACACAAATATTCCACATTCCAAACACAAAATAGTTGGCATTGCTTTGTTTCAGAAAGGCCAACGTAGATACAAGTATCTTGTCTTAGATGGGAATAAATCCTACTTTGTAAAGGATCACTCTGATTCAAACAATATCTGAAACTAACATTATCAAGATGCTTGATTTCTTGATTGACATCATATTTGTTACGTTCGGAGGACGTTTTTCCCACAGACTGACGGCATTCCACATGTTCCAATGAATGTCCCTCTGATATCTTTCCTCCATCTTTTTGACATGTGCACAAACCCCCCTTCTGTTGCTTTTCTCCTCGAAGTAGTAAATGACGAAAACGCAATATAAAGATATTTTATCATCTATTATAATTAATAATTTTTGTTATTATATTTATTTACATATTTGTTTATCATAAACTTGATAACGTAACCAGGACAAAATTCGATAGGTTAAGGAAATTAATGATGTGTATGGGCTTGTTATCCGGTGACATATTCAAAGTTAAGTTTTCTGACGGTAAACTGTTAAACAGAATTTAAGTACATTACCATCAAAATCTCCTAAATCATTTCATTTATTTCTTACTAATAATGTTTTAATTGATATTTATTAGGATGATATTAGGTAAAGTAAACGTTAAATCGTTTTGTAAAAATTCATATGAAATCATTTAACAGAAATATGACGTTTACTGCTGGTGGAGTTTTGATTCCCTGAGAGTATCACCAGCCCAGTAGTCAGCACTTCTGTGTTGATTTTAGTTATCATTGATACGTTCATAATTAGAAACTAATCTTTAAAAACTTTTTTACCTCAGGATCACATAACCTTAACTGTATTTGGCAAACCTTTTAGGAATGTTTGGTCCTCAATGCTCTTCAATTTCGTACTTCATTTCGTTTTTTAACATTGTTTTATTCGAGCCTCACTGATGAGTCTTTTGTAGACGAAACGCGCGTCTAGCGTTAATATAAAATTTCAATCCTGGTATCTATGATGAATTAATTTACACCTTTATTGTTGATCGACACAACCGTACACAATATTGATTGCTTTTATAATTGTGATATTCAAACAAAATACAACGTTTAGTAATTTATAATTCTTCAAATCACCTTCAGATTGTACAAACGTAGATACACAAATGAATTAGGCACTTTATATTCAAAAGAAGCTATACCGGTTGCATTGGCCGGGTAAGAAACAAGGTATTAAGATATAAGAC
The DNA here is from genome assembly GCA_019925275.1 of Mytilus edulis. NCBI lineage: Eukaryota > Metazoa > Mollusca > Bivalvia > Mytilida > Mytilidae > Mytilus > Mytilus edulis. The sequence goes on from CM034358.1 coordinate 18,214,212, forward strand.
TGTTGAGGCACATCTGATTTCAGGTCAAGACCCTTAGTATCAGGAAATGCACTCTTTTACATGACCGAAAAACTTGTTTCATGTCGACTTCAGTCATTTTCCATAACTATTAGGGTGCTGTGAACATAACAACGTATGGGCTTTGCTCATTATTTATCGCCGTACGGGGACCTACATATGTTAATTTGTCATGTTGGTTTCTTATGGAGAGTTGTTACATTATCAATCATACCACATCTTCTTTTTTATATAATAACGGACAATGAATCATTTTAGATATTCAATGCAGAACTTTTCAACAAATGGCATACCTCTATTTGACGTTTAATTTGTGACTGCCCTCATTGTATCTGCCACCTCTTTGAGTAAAGGAAAACTATCAATGAGGAAACACAAATCTTTACCTCTGTCATATCTTATTGTTTAACGTCAAATATATGTGTCAATTTTAAAAATAAAAAATCCAGAAAAGAAGCAGACCTCCTTAATTTAGTCGTGTTTGATTGTTAGATTTAAAAGGGCAATATGAGTTGTATCCATTAGCTCAAGTGTGGTCTACTAAATCACAAGTCAAACGTAATATATTGTCACGGTAAAATTTTGTACTTTAAGGGTGATGATTGATAAAATAGATCGAACCCATTAGAGAAATGCGATAATTGTTTGCTAAAATCACGCAAAAAAGAAATGCGTAAATGATATGTTGCATATTTTTTGTTTAAGAAATTAAACCCCAATATCTATGACTATCTAGCTTAAGTTCCCTTTCATTTGTATCTCGTATGAAGACAAGTCTTCAAATTTATGAAAATACCAAAGGATATTTTTGGACAGGATGTGTGGACAATCATAACGTGCGTAACATTCAAAAGTGTCAAATCGTAATCCTATATTAAATGATATATACAAATAGATGTTTAGACCATTTTTCCTGTAAAGTGAATATACTATATGTTTCAACAGGAACAGATATTATGGCATTATTCATAAACCACTTTCCAGGATAACTTCTGTTAGGCGGAACAAATATATACTGTGTGTAAAATGCATATTGAAATAATATTGTTTTTTGAATATGTTTTATGTTGAATAGAACTGAACGAATCGTATTAATCGAAATTTATTATAGTACATTTTAGTTGATGTCTTCAACATGTCCAAATGACAATTATTTATTTAAACTGTTTATCCTATCTCCGTTAAATTCAACTTTCATTATTTGTAAATGGGCGAACTCGGTTTATATATTTATTTTATTTTGAACGTGGCATTGCTTCATAACGTATGGTTTACCATTTAAATTAGTACCTAAATATCAACGAACACCTGACTGTTTTTTTGTCTCTAAGAAACCAAAATGATTGGTTTGAAAAGCTGCAATTTGGCTGTTGTGTCTGCAGATAAATTCAACTATGAAATATAAACAACGTCTCTACTCATCCTGATCAGAAAATGCAACGATTCGTCATTTTTTTAACGACACTTCGCAACACAGTTTATGTCTCACCGTAGAAACGTTAACGATTAGTTTAATCTTACTGTCCTGTCTGTTAATTGCTAAACAACAAATTCTAAACACACAGAAAGTCAAAGTTACACTGAGCCTTCAGCAAAGGACATCAGGGAAAAAGAATAACATCAAGTTGATGCAGGAAAGTCAAAACTTATTCATCATTACCTGAAATCAGGCAATAATATGGATTAAGCTCAAAGGGGTTAAGAGCCTACACATACAGAATGATCCATTTACCAGCAGTTCAAAATATTCTGTACAGAAATATAATTCCAGTTCATTAATATTGATGTTGATACTTCTCCTTACAAGATTAAAACACCCACTTACGGGTAAAACAAATTCATGCAGTTCTGTTCTGCATGCGTACACTTACCAAGAATAATTGGAGTTACAGTAATATAACGAGGACGATGCACAGTCTTCAAGGCCTGTATACTAGCAACTTATTCTAACCCAAACGAATCTAGTATTGACAAACAACAGAATGGTCAAGTATCTTGTATTAGGGAGGGATACATCTTACTTTGTAAAGAATCTTTCTGATTGAAACAAAACAATCTCTGAAACCGACAGTGATGTAAACAATATTTTATTATAAATAATGCAAGTGCATTTTTTAAACACATTCTCAATAAGGATTCAGAAACAAGCAAGTGCTTATATATTGATCTGTCTCCTTGTTAGATTAAATACATTATACAAAAAAAAAATCATAACTACATGTTCTGTTACAAAATACTAATTTTGAAAATGTCAGTTGAGTTACATAATGAACTGAAAAGAAAAAAAATATGCAACTGGTAAGAAGAAATGCTACAGGTTTATTGTGTAATTTGTTAGTTTGTAAACCTTCTAGATTTGACAATGAACCTTAGCCGTATTTGGCACAACTTTTTGGAATTTTGGATCCTCAATGCTCTTCAACTTTGTATTTGTTTGGTTTATTACTATTTTGATATGAGCGTCACTGATGAGTCTTATGTAGACGAAATGCTCGTCTGGCGTACTAAATTATAATCCAGGTACCTTTGATAACAATTTGTACTATGAGAAATAAACCAATGTTTTCTTCGTTTGAAATCATATTTGAGCTATTTAATAGTAATTATCTGTCCATTGGTACCGTTAAGTGTCACCACTGCCGTATATTTAGCGGAAGAAACTCTAAGTATATTTTGAACAAGCGACACTTTAAAGAACTACTATTCATTCTTAGTCACGCGTGAAGAATTTGGCCTTTTCGACATCCAGCATAAAAGTATAAAGGAATGCGATCATTCTGATTACACATTTGTTTCTTAAATTAAGAAAGAGATTCACAATTTCGAACACTTAACGGTAAAATGATTTCATAATTTGTTGGGTGACGGAAGGTAATAATCTGAATAAAGTTTTGTACGTGTTTTGACCTCTAATAGAATATTTCTTTGTCTTGTACTGTAGTCGTGTCGACCTCTGACCTAGCTAGGCAATAACTCGTGCCACTAATTTGGGATTTTATTATTTACAATTTTATGCAGCAGTATTAATGTGTGGTTACTTCTTCGTTCTGAAAGTTTCTCCCATTTTGTTTCCTTTTCTAACATCGAAGTACCCCTTCCCGGGACCTATTTGAAGTGAGATGGTCGATTCATTAAGTAAGTGTCAGATTTTCTGAGGTTGTTTCTGTCTTGTTCGGTTAGGTTCATTAAAAATATGTTAAAATCATGACAAACAATAGTCACTAAATGTCATGTCACTTCGTCCATTCATACAATGTACATAATAATGTACTATCATATATACATTTCTTCTTTTTAGTCCCTTGACAGCATAACTATCGCGTTTTATAGTTCTACAGGTGGGATAACGAAGTTACTTTTGAATTCCTTTGCCCTCAACAACAAAATAGTAATAAAACTGAAAACATGAACAGTTATTTTGTAAGTCTAGTGGATTATAAGGGAGTTAATATCAATTAGACAAAACACATAAATAACCTTTATGCTTTAAAAATGACATGACTGTATAGATAATGCAGTTGAGGAAGATATGCACTTCTCATTTCCATGGAGATTAAAAATATGACCAGGAGAAGCCCATCAACCTTGGCCTTGCCACAGTCAATATGCTGCTTTTGATAAAACTATTTATCGACCTCATAAAGGCTATAATTTTATAAATATGGACACCAGCATGAGCAAGACAAGAGGAGATATTAGTTATAAAGTATATAAATATTAATGTTTAAGTCGTGACCTTAAACATTTAACCAATCAAATTATATCACCACTTAAGTAATATATTAAGTGAAGTGGGTGGTTTACAGGATTTGTCCGTGTAGAGTAAACTCGAGAAAGATGACAGTTGAGGGTTTATAAAGAAATTGTTTACTTTGTTAATTATAATAATAATAGTCTTTTATTCAGAAGCAATACAGCTTATAGAATTTACATATACAAATATAAAAGCATTAGTGAATAATTACATACATCTTTTATAATTACAAACAGTTTGTATCAATGGAAGAGAATGACAACAAATAATATAAATAATGAAATATAAGTATAATATTATGAATAACGAATCTTATCAGCTAAATAAAGGTATTTACCTAGAGTGTTAAGCTCTTTGATGTTATGAACAGACAATAATTGTACAAGTTTGTAACTTTATGTTTTTTTCCAATAAAATGGTTTTATATATATTTTCCTTATATCAGAATATTTCTCACATACTAAAATATAATGGTATTCATCTTCAGTTATGTTTTTATCACACAGACTAAATAATCTGTTTTCTCTTTCAATATTACAAAATCTACCAGTTTCAATGTTAAGGCAGTGTGCAGACACTCTATATCTTCTAATATATGGCTTAAACACTGAGTTTACAGGTTTTTGTAGGTAAAATTGAAGAGTATCTGGATCGTGTATATATCTATAAAAATTACACTTTGATGACTCATTGATAACATTCATTTCCCTGACAAAACTACCTTTCATTCAATTAACAAATTCTAGCAATAAATGATCAACATTAATAACATTTTGGTGTAACCATACATCTTGACAACCATAACGTAATAATATGTTTCTTATTTCACATGCCCAATTTTGTTTTTCACGAGGTTTTAATATCGATCTTTCTAACATTTCTTGGTAGCAAGATTGTAAAATACAGTTATCTGTTTTCAATAATTTAAACCAATATCTAAACATTCTGCAATATCTCTCTATGTACAATGGATATCTACCTAATTCACTATATACCATATAATTAACAAATCAAATCAAATATTTTATTGTCATATAAACTTTACAGTTTGTGACCAACATATATTAATACATAACAATAAACACAATGAACATATATACATACATATCAAACATACAAAATATCAATAGCATTAAAATTTATAACAACAAACAAGTTGTTAAGAGTCCCCTACCCTCAGTTCTAATGACTTTTCCAAGAAGGATCCTAACTTTTTGTTTGTAAAGGCGATGATGGATTTAGTAAGTAATGAATTGTTTCTTCTTCATTTAAATTATTAAGGTTATTATTTTCTGCACATATGTGATTAAAAAAGTCATTTCTTAGAGTTTTATTATACTCACAATATAGTAAAAAATGTTTCTCATCCTCTAGTATTTTACATTTATGGCAAAGACGTTCCTCTCTAGGGATTTTAAAATATCTCCCCTTTTCAATCAAGAGGGAGTGATCACTTATTCTAAATTTAGTGATTAATCTCCTTATCTGAAAATTAGATGTATTTAGATAATATTCTACTTTGTAATCTTTTTTAAGTTTTTTATAGAGAACAAATTTACTTTTATCATCGATGTTTTGAAATTTATTTTGAATTAAATCTTCATATCTATTTTTCATTAACAGTAGTTGTTTTGACTTTCAATATACATTTTAAAAAACTTAAGTGAACTTTCTCAATATTTTCGGCTTTGTGATGTCCCCATACTTCACAACCATAATTTAATATACTAGATACATATGTGTCAAAAAGAGATAACATAGTTTCATGGTTAAAACAATCATCATATATTTTACTATATAAACTAAATGATGCTTTTCTACCCTGATTTGCTAATATTTTCTGTGTATGTACAAAGATACCATTGTATTTAAAAAAATAGACCAAGATATGTAAATTCATCACATAATTCAATATCAACACCATTTAAGTATCATTTGTCAGTCGCTTTAACGAGGCCTCTATTTCTAAGCGCGAACATTTTGGTTTTAGACAAGTTAATATCCAAATCATACTCTCTAGAATATATTTCTACACTGTCTATCATCTTTTGTAAACCATCAATACTTTCACTAAAAAGAACTGTATCATCTGCATACATTAGCAAATATAAATTGAGCATCTTTAACTCATATGACTGACAACCTTGACTTAAAAGTTCATTTTCAATGTCATTAATATACAAAGAATATAAAATAGGAGATAACGATTCTCCTTGCATCAAACCAACATTACTTTGGAAGAATTTTGAAAAATTTCCTTCGAGTTTAATACAACATGAGTCATTTGAGAAGGAAGAAGATACCTGTTTAAATATGTATTATGACATTCTGTGATTCTCAATAGGGTTTAGTCCCCTACTGACGAGCTCAAAGGGGACTTTAGGTTTACACTCCGTCTGTCTGTCTGTCTGTACATCCGTCAGTCTGACAAAACAGATTTCCACACCTTTTAATGCCCTATTTATGAGCATTATGTTTTTCGGTCTCTTCGTTCGTCCGTCAGTCTGTCTCGCTTCAGGTTAAAGTTGTTGGTCATTTCAGCATCATCATAGTTTCCCCGACAAAAAGCAAATTCATCCAATCTTAGTTTCGCAGCTGTGACAGGTTTATGTGAACACGGAGTGACATTAAGCGTGGTTTTGTATTTTTCTATCTTTTCATGAATTTCTCTTAGTTTTGCTATAATTGATGTTGTCTCGGTCATGCTGATATGACACTGTACCAAACGTCTGTAGCAAATATACACATGCCGTGCATTGTTTGGTCTAGATTTTATCACCCCATAGTTAAAGGTTTCAGAATTGTATTCTAATAATCTCTTTAACTGTTCAGCTGCGTCTTCAAGATTTTCCAAAGTTTTAAGCTGAAGATCTGCTTTGTCTTCAAATCTCAGCTGTAAAGTTCCGCTAAGTTCTGTCAGCATCACATAGAGAATCTTCCACTCTGGATATTCACTTGCAATTCTTTGACCTAATGCTTTTGCCAAAAACAGAGAATGAGTAAAGGACCTTGCCATATCTTTCTGATAAGCATCACCCAAATAGAAAACGTTCCTTCCGTATGTATAAAACACTTGTAATACAAGTTCAAATAAAAATATGCCCCCAATCTGATCTTCTGGCAAGGCAAGACGCCTTTTACAAAGATCTTTATATTCGCTTTCTGTCAAATGATATTTTTCTTCAAGGACGTTTTCTAAATATTCTTCAAGTTCATTTATGTGATCTTGACCCCTATACTTGTTCAAAGCAAACTGTTTAGCCATTTTGCCCAAAAGCTCTTTTTTGTAATCATCATCAATCTGAGCTTTAATTTGATTAAATATAATGTCTGCTTCCTTTTCTGCAAATATTTCCCATGTTCTATGATGGTCGTCACGACAGCATTTTTGCATGACCTGTTTTTCAATTTCTTCTTCTGATTTACCTAAAATGGCAAAGCATGCTTCTTTGGCAGCAGTTGAATGTTCGCCGTCATTTTTCAAAATTCCTAAAAAATTGTATGTGTACCCGACTATGTCATTGACATAAGCCAAGAGCACATTTGATTCAAAATCACACAAGAGATTCAGATGCCCTACTCGTAATTTTTTAACGTGTTGTAATACTGATAAAGCATGGGGAAGTAGACGACAGTTTCTTTTATAATCATTTGACGTGTAATTATCTTTGTCCATAAGCCACATGAAAGCTGTCAAGGTATTTTTTATAAGTTTAGCTTTTTCTTCATCTGACATTGATTCTCCTATAGTTTTCACGATAGCGTAATGTATTGTAATAAATTGATCATCATCAGTTCCCCTAACGATACCAAATGAAAACTTTTTGATGGCTTGGATGAAGTTTGTAGTATGCAATCCTTCATGATTCGGTTTTCTTGATGGAAAAAAATCAAACAGCAGGACAGGAATATCTTCCAGGGCGAAAAATTGCAAGGCTTGCATCATATCGAAAACATCTTCGTCATTATCATTCTTTACGATTTCTAAATATTCCTTCAATATTTTAAAGACATCTCTGTTTTTGGATGGTTCAGATATTGATTGTAACTTTTTGCTGAAATTGCTCGCTGTTTCATTAGACGAAGACAAACAACTCCTTGCTCCATAGAGTAGCAAGGGAAGGTGACTTAGCATTTGTGCAAGCTTTTTGTAATTTTTTACCTCTTTTGAACTCAGTTCCTTTTTCTTATTTTGTAAAAACGTTACTGCTTCGTCGTCTGAGAAGCCATTGACAATGATGACATTTTCTGTGTCACAAAATGTTGAATCCCAAGTCGTTACAATTACTTTCACTTCTAATTTTAACAGAGCGTCTTTTAATTTCTGACATTGAGTTTTTGTTTCATCTGTGACATAGTGCAACATTATTAGATTTGGACCATACATTTGTTTACTCAATTCTAGTTGAATTAATTCTCGTAGTTCATTCAGATAATCCTGATTATCAATATTTTCCTTGTGTAGACTAATATTTTCAATACCTAATTTATCTGCCAATTTCTTAAAAGAGTACATTAATGATATCTCATTATTACAAAATAGTCTCCAACAAATGCTATCTATATGGTCTTTACGAAAATTACAGGCAAAGGTCAAGGCCAACTGGGTTTTCCCACATCCAGCTAAACCTATAAATAATATACATATATATATATATAAACAAGTATAAAGTGTTTTGTGGTTATAAACATTGTGTATAGGTTTTATAACACTTGTTTGAGGCAAATTAAAGTAAAAGAACGGAAACAAATAAATCAGCAGGTTTTTTTTCCATTCGTAAAGGGGCATAACTCTAGAAATAGCTCTAGAATGGTAAAAGTGACGTTACCCTAATTGAAACATGATCTGTATTTGGCGGTAATAAGCATTTTGTATAAGTTTCAGATCTTCTGGTTGAGACAAAATAAAGTTTGTAAGCTGCTGACATAGAAGCTAATACAGAAGATCTATTTAACGTAAATACATTTGAGTCTCTAAATAGGAAAATGGAGGTTATAATCTAAATAGGGAAAAACAAACCATAACACGTGCATATTTTTTTAAGTTGAATTTTCCAGTTACTTTTCTATATTCACTAGAAAAGATAGAAGAGAAAAAATTCCTTGTATTTTTGAATACTTCAATATATGTAAATATGCATACTTTTGACACATTGTTGCATCAAACTATAATTAATGTTTTTAAATTAGTAATTCATCAAATAACTAATGCAAATCCCCTCTTGTATATGACATTTAAAGATTTAAAATATAGTTTAAAACTTGATGAACAACTACATTAAGCCAACGATTTAACCTGATACGTGACAGATGCATGGACAAACAGAACCATAGAAAAGGAAATATGCTCATAGTACTTATATCTAGGAAAGAGGAAAAAAGATACAAAGGGCACAGTAAAATTCCATAAACGAAAACCATGACTCAATTACCTAATACAAGTATTATAGCAAACCTGATAAGACAGCAACGTTTTCCCTTTCCATTTTCGATGTCAGCTCTACTAACTTGGTGGTTTCCATAAAATGCTTCACAATCATGTCTTCTTTTATATTACAGGGACCTGAGACAAATAAATGTTTAACAGAAAATTATGCACAATGAAATACATTTCATTTTGTCTACATTTGTCCAGCCAAACAAAAGTTCCCATAGAAACAAATATGACAGTTTCTTTTACTAAAAAGTCTGTATTCAAAAAATGATGCAAGAATGAAAAGAAAGAATAAACTGTTGATACAGAGATATGACTCGTCAGTCGACATAAAAATTCAGAAAAAGACAATCTGTTTGACATTGCATATTAATTCAAAGTTGCTGGGCCATTATCTTTCGGACAGAGCCTGAAAATGGTTGCCGAACCAAGATTTCACACAAATGTGACGTTATAGATAATATCGTTGTATTGAAGTGTAAAAAGAACTTATCAATTCAAATTAAGGATGTTCGCTTGTCATTTTTTGGAATTTCAGTCAGATTTTCGGAATCCTTGGGGTTTATCCATTTGAATGCATTAAACATTTTGTCCATTAACACTCATTTTTCTTTTTATAAATCTTTTACATATATGATTATAAACCATCTGTAAAAGTCTTATCAAATCGTTGTTATTTTTTAATAGTTTTTGAGAACTTAAGGTAGCACAATACAAAGATTTTATAACTCCAACTACCAAGTTTTAAAATGCTGTAACTTTCTTAATAATGCTTGAAAATTTATAAAAGTGGTAGTTTTGGATAGCTAACAGATTACTCTTTCAAATTAATGCAATGTTAGCATTATGCAACAATTATGTAACCAATTATAATGTTAACGGTGTCTAAAATATTTTTCACCAAATTTCCACTTTCAAATGAAATTAGCTTCTGCATAGGTATCCCTAGAGGCTTGATTTTATTATATGTTGTTCCTATGGCCATTATCTACAAAAGGGTGTCTCAGATTTCAGATAGAATGTATAGAACAAATTTTACACCTAATTAAACATTATCTTCTTTTATGTGGTTAGGATGTTTCACTAATTGAAGATTTATGAGAGAATAGAATACCATAGAGACAATCTGAGACACTCTTTTGAAGCCCAATATGTGTTGATTAAGATTTCGTTAAAATTTTCTGTATAGTTAAAGAGATGAAAGAGCTAAATTCATTCAAGTGACCTTACCCAGATTTTGCCACTAATTACATAACAATTGATTACATAATGATTGCATAATAAAAATATTACATTCATTTAAAAGATTAATCTTTTATCTATCTATATGTACCTCTTTTATTATTTTCTATGCATTCATAAGAAAGTTACAGCATTTCAAATGTTAGTGATTGGAAGTAAAAAAATCTTTGTATTGTGCTACCTTAAGCTTGTCAAGGATAAAGTTATGAAAAATCAAGAGAAAACATTTTGTTAATATTCAAATTCACTGGACCATTTCCTAGGAGGCAGGACCTCAAACTAGTCGCCAAACTGATACATAGAGATTAATACATGGCCTTTACCATATCAACCTGGGTATCATCCCGAGACCCCCATATCAGCCCGAGACGGAGTCGAGGCGCTAATATTGGTCGAGGGATGATACCCAGGCTGATATCAAAAAGGCCATGTATTAATCGCTTTATCATATACTTCCGACAATAGTTTTATGTAAGGCAAATAAACAAATGCAACAACTAAAACAGTCAAAAACTTTATAGAGAAGTAATTAAGTTATGAATCAAATATAATTCAATTGTCCAACAACAGCATCACTACCTCCATATATATGTATGGTAACATTTCCTATAGAGGCATTTTGAAACATTGAAAATTTGGAAGAGTTTTATGATCATTATTACTCCAGGTTTGTTGTAATACATGTACTATAAAATGATTAATAATTGACGATGGCATTTGTTAACAAGTATTTAACTATCCCTACAAAAGTTCACTTAAATTTTGACGTTGTCATAAAAAATATCTGACGTCACAATGGAAAAGTAAACAACCGATACCGGAAACACCGGAAGTAACTTGCACGGGAAGCACTGTTATGGGTTTTTGCACGAGACGCCCCTGATATGGGTTATCAGACCGGGCTGATATGGGTTATCAGCCTAGGTGGGAAATTATGGCTGGTGTACTTCCGTTCGTTACACATATGCAAAAGCTATTAATGCTAAGTATATGATAAATAATGATACATGTAGTAATGCAACTTTATTGAAAATATCATTAATATATCACAAACAGTTCATATCAAGCTAACTAAAGCAGAAAACTTATAATTAAAAATTGCTTATTAATTGACGGTAACATGGCCTTGGGGACAAGGCCTTATCATAGTCTCCAAACTAAATAGTCGCAAAACTAAATAGTCGCCAACCTTATTTGTACTGAAGCAATGCAATTTCACATATAATATCATTGATCTAACACCAGTTGTCCTATCAATCTAACTGAAATCTTTACATGTAAAATTGCTAATTAATTTAAAGTCACTGAACCATGGCCTAGGGGATAGGGCCTACGATACAGTTTTGATCCATTGGTAAATTTTTGAAGAACATTTACACGCAACCTATTTTACCTAAGAAATTCAAGTAACTGGTAAAAGATTACATTTCTGTGCTTCTAAAGTAGATAAATGGGGTCGAAATTTTAGGCATTTACTGGACATTTCGGTTTTCCTGTACATTTTTGTCCTCTTAAAAGTCATACCTATTTTTTTTTTGGTTTCAAAAGATAAACGCAAGTAGATTTGTGTAAAAACATCTGGAATATCTTCTCTACATAATTGTGTTGTGAATTTGTGTAAAAATTCTTTGGAAATAATTCGTGTTATCACATTTTTATGATTTTAGTAAAAAGACAGCTTTTTGGCTGTATATCTATCTAATCTAAAAAAAAAAACATCGGTAAAATGTTCATAAAAATTAGTACAAATAATCTTATACATATTCAAGCCAAATGTCTTATCTAAAAAGAGAGGTCTTTGAACATTTTCTAAGTTAAATCAGTCTGAATTGGAAAATTCAGTCGAAAAATGGATCTGTTATCGATATGTAACAGTTTGACATCGTACAATTGACAATTTTACATTATCAACGTCATTACCTCCCCTGCAACTATATCGTATGCTTAAACTGATATGTACTGATAGTAATGCATCTTTATACACAATATCAATGTTCTATCACAAGTAGTTCCTATCCTGTTCTCGATTTTAAAATGTTAACTTGGTGTGAAAGTTGATACCTGTATAGCTAATACGCTAACCCAATCGACACAACCAGTCGCGTTATGCGTTGAATTCATACGATTCCTTACATTTATGTTCTAAATTGATGTGTGTATTGATTGACGACACTTTGACATCAGTTAATAGCTTTTGGTTACGAACTCGATGTAAAGAGCATCAAGATTTAAAGAAAAACAAATGGAATCAATAGTTTTATAGGATCACTACAAAAACAAAGGCTATTTCTATAGTAACTTACTGCAAAATTAATATCTTAATCTATCTACTGATATATAGCGGTTGTCGTTTATGAATGCGGTTGATAAGTATTTCTCGTTTCTCGTTTTTTTAATATATATATTAGACTGTTGGTTTCCCTGTTTGAACAATTTTACACTAGTCCTTTTTTTGTTTAAATCCAGGAAGACTTCAAAATTGATATTTCCATCATTCATTTTATGTAGCCATTTATCAATGATATAAATGAGGCAGTTTGACATGACAGGTTAGGTCTAAAACCAGACTGGGAAAGGTTAAGACTTTGTCAAATAATCAAACAAATGTTTAGATATAAATCATGCTATCAATGTTGATAATGTAAGCATGACAGATATTGGTCTGTAATTACTCGCTACATTTATTTTACCTGATTTGAAAATAGGAGCTGAATGCCATATATGGATAAATACCAGTATCAAATATTCGATTCCAAATATTATATGTAATAGGCCAATGCTAATTGGTATAACATGTATAAGTTGTTTTAGCATTGGCAGATCCCATATTTATGGAGATTATTCAGCCCTGTACATTCAGTCTTGTTTTTCTTTCATATTAATTTAAACACAGGGATATCGCCTGCCTAATTAGTTATGATACATATAAAAAAGAAGACCAAATGACAAAGAAATTAAGGGCTATTGGTCACCGTATGGCCTTCAACAATGAACAAAAGCCATACAACATAGTCAGCTATCTATCACAAATGTGAAACAATTCAAACGAGAAAACTAACGGCCGAATTAATGTACCAAAAAAATACAATGTCTTTAACACAGCAACAAACGACAATCACTGAATTACAGGTTCCTGACTCCGGGACATATATACAGAATGTGGCGGGGTTAAACATGTTTGTGGAATCCAAATCCTCCCCTAACTTGGAACAGCGGTGTTACAGCACATTATAGGAACGAACTATGAAAATCAGTTAAAAAAAGGCTTAACTCATCAGATGGATACACATAGAAATACATACGAAAACACAGCGTGGACGTGGATGGGTATTTGTACACATTGTACATCTCAACAACAAAACGACACTAATTACAGATCTGAGGGTAATCACAATTACTGACAGCTAGTTTAAAGCCAATCTATAACAACTATAGAACTCATCTAAGACTATCAGTACACATCCAACATCTAACGGATTTCGTGTAAAGACGTCAAAAACAGTCAAAGAAAAATATGACCTTGTTCAATGCCAAGATAAAGAAATCGAAGGATTGTAGATCCTTCAAAATGCATATTTATATAACTATCACATTGACTTATTGACTAGGATTGTAAAATATAGATGCATTGAAAATTTTATCACATTTTTGTTTATACAGCAAAAGCAACACTCGTATTACCAGTAAAATAAAGCCTTCATTATGTATGCTAAAATATAATAACACTATGAAAATAAAAAGATTTTTCTTATCCCTTAGACGAATAAGCTTTCAAAGAGTGGATAATTTTTAAGATAGAACATTCCAAAAGAATTTGTTACTATTTCAGTATCATATCAAGTTTTTTTGGAAAGTGTATTTTGTTTTTTTTAATATTTGGTTATACATGTATTTGATAGGGACAGTCTTTTTAATTATTTTTAGATTGGTCATTTTAAACCTGCAAGGGACATAACTCTTGTAGAATGAACATTGTTAAACAACTAGTCTGTATTGAATTGTTGTTTGTAGATATAGGAAGATGTGGTGTTAGTGTCAATGAGACCATTCTCCATCCAATTAATAATTTTTAAAAAGTCAACCATTATAGGTCATATACATTTGGTTTTGCATTATCTGTTGTACAATTTCGAATTTGACTTTTTTTTCAAACATTGTATAAATTTAGAATATAGCTAACTTTGACATTGGTATCCATACCTTTTATATTAGTTGTCAAACAACGCGAAGATAAAGCAAGAATTTAAAAAGACCAGAATAAAAAAAATGCAAATTAAAAGATATACTAACAGAAAAATTCGAAAAGTTTCAAACACGTAGAAATAGTCTCATGGTTTAAATAAGATTTGAATTAAAATATATTGTCATGATATAAAAAAAAAAAAAGATGTGGTATGATTGCCAATGAGACAACTATCCACAAAAAACCAAAATGACACAAACATTAACAACTATAGGTCACCATACGGCCTTCAACAATGAGCAAAGCCCATACCACAAAGTCAGCTATAAAAGGCCCCAATAAGACAATGTAAAACAATTCAAACGAGAAAACTAACGGCCTTTTTGTATGTAAAAAAAAGGAACGAAAAACAAATATGTAACACAAAAACAAACTACAACCACTGAATTACAGGCTTCTGACTTGGGACAGGCACATACATAAATAATGTTGCGGGGTTAAACATGTTAGCGGGATCCCAACCTTCCCCCTAACCTGTGACAGTGGTATAACAGTACAACATAAGAACGAACTATAGAAATCAGTTGAAAAAGGCTTAACTCATCAGATAGACACAAAAAATACAAGTGGATGTGGCCGGGTACTTATACATCCCGACACAAAAAGACACAATGCACAGATCTAAGAGTACTCGCATTTATCTGACAGCTAGTTCATAGCCACTAACAACTAATAAAAAAAATCATGCATCTAAGACTAAACAATCTATCCGTAAACACCCACTATCCAATGGATGTAGTGTAAAGATGTCATAAACAGCCAGAGAAAAACATGACCTTGTGCAATGCAAAGTTACAGGTATCGATAGATTGTAGATCAATGAATATGTATATGTATATAACATACTAGTAATATTTAGTAAGCTTTCAATCTTCTGATAACAAAATCAATATTTATACCAATAAAAATAATATTCAATGATCTTATTACAGTGTTTAATAAGTAACCTTTTAGAATAAGTTTATTTAAAGAAGCGACAAGTTTACATGGATCATTTTTAAATTCCGGGCACGGTTAACAACATTTACGTAAACAGGAGGATGTGCTATAACGTTTGAAATAAGTTGTCTACAGGTACAACCAAACTTCAAAACCAATTTTTTTCTATCTATGGAAAAGTTAAGTAAAGGTTTTAAGTAATTTATGGTTACGACATCCCTGGTTTAATAATTTACGATTAATGCATAGGTTGCGGTCGTTAAATCAAAAACGTCACAACAGATACGGGCATAGCGAACAAGTTGTGGAATATAAACACCGTAAGATGGTGCCAAAGGAACATCACCATCTACAAATGGAAAAGTAACATAAGGGAACAACAAATCGTCTCTTTTGTCGTAAATTTTAGTGTGTAGTTTTTCGTTGAAAACCGAAATATCTAAATCCAGGAAAGGACAGTTATTGCCGAATACATTTGATTTATTTAAAGTAAGTTCCTTGGGGTTAATTTCAGCAGTATATTGAGAAAATTCTTGATTATCTAACGCAAAAATATCATCAAGATAACGGTAAGTGTTGTTGAATTTATCAATTAAATGCAATTTTGACGGGTCTTAGCTGAGTTTAGTCATATAAAATTAACGGTACCAATTTTCTTGCACCAGATGCGCATTTCGACAATACATTTCTCTTCAGTGATGCTCGTGGCCAAAATATTTGAAATCCAAAGCTTATATAAAAGATGAAGAGCTATAATCCAAAAGGTCCAAAAAGTATAGCCAAATCATATAACTGTGATTCGTAACAGTACAAAAACAAGTCTGCTATTAAAGGAGCACACTTAGTAACCATGGAGATGATAAACTTTGTAACCGAAACGAACGTAACTATTATCGAGGAAAAAATTAACAGCTTCATTATCTCATCACACCTCCAGTAAGTATATCTAGCATTTTTACCTTTATCATTAGAGAAGAAGGCTTTAAATGAGTTTTAGCCAATATATCTACATTCAGCTTTACCAAAAGACCATTTATTTAAATAGGAAAAATATTGTTAAATAAAATAGTTTGGGAGTGCAGTGTAAAGAGTAGAAAAATCAAAACCATTAACAGAATCAAAAGGACAATCAAACGCCCGTAATTTAAAATGGTTTATACCACTATGTTCATATATTTTATTACAATAGTTTATGATAAGCTCTTTAATAGAAGTTAATTAACTAGTTAAGAGCACTGACAGATTAGTTGTAGAACACTTACTAGAAGCCGAGATGAAACGATATGTTAATGGTTGTTTGTGTAGTTTAGGTAAATACATAGTAGGGACCTTCAAATGTTCAGAAGAAGCCTTAAGCTTTGATGTGGTTGTGATAGGCTTGTTTACTATATGACTCTCTGTGAAGCGGATGGACTTAAATATAGATGAATTTAAAATTTCTTTTTTAAGAACGTCCGTGTAGTATTTACGTCATACCACCACCACATTGTTGGCTGCTTTGTTGGCGGGTACAAACACAAACCGCTTTGAAAGTATTATAAGTTTATTTCTTATTCTGGAAAAAGGTGTATTATGAAATCTATCATTTACTTCTAAATTATTTTCAAAATGTGATATTTTCTTATCTACCACATTCATACATTTATTCAAATAAGAATCAAGAGATTTTTAATTCGATTTTCCCGTTTACACCATTTTTTACAAAATGAGGAAAGAGCATCTTCGGTGACTTGACGACACTCTTTTCAATCTATTTTAGATGGAGGACGATATTTTGGTCCTTTTTTCAAAAAGTTTTAACCTCTCTGTCCAGGACGATATTGAGGTACCCTGTAAAAACATGGCCATAGGAACATATCTTAACTTCGACGATTCAACGTTTCAAGTTAAGGGAGTATTACTATCTATTTTCACGTCTAATGTAACCGACGTATAATCAAAAATTAAACTTCTACTGTTTCTTGTTGTATGTATATGAAATTATAGGTGGTTCTATATTATCAAAATAGGGAGGTATAAAGTTTTGAACGGTAGAATCATTAAATATACTAGATAAGTTGATAAAATCAATACCTTTGCTAATATATCTGATTTTCAAACATGACGTTTATGATCTTCAGGTTTGTCGATACGTGGGAACAGCCTATGGTGGCAAAAAGAAGTAATTATACGAGAAAATTCATACAGTGGGCTGAAGAATGATATTGTGTCACACTCTTTGAAAATCTCGTGTAATTTACTAATGGGTATTTGACCCAGTTTAATAATTGATGCCTACCATTATTTTTTAAATATAGATAGGAGATTATCAAGTGTATAATTTATACGATGTTTAACTCGTTGATTTCGATTGATACGTTTCCCATGAGACCTATTAGTTTTTTTTATCAATAATATTCATTCTATCAATAGAGGAAGTAGAAGATGTGTTTCTTTGTCCAAGTATATTGTCATTTAGACCCAGGGGATAAGCTGTTATTAAAGTTTTGATGGATGCTAATAGCAGTTGCAAATATTGCATACATATTCAGGATGATAACAGGTCAATAAAACATGTATATGAGTTAGCAAATAATCAGTTTTTCCTTGGTCATTTTTTTTGTAATTTTTTTTTTATAACCTTGGTCAGTATTTTTGTGAGTTCACTTTTTTATCACCTAAATGACAGTTTATTGACGTTTTTCAATTTTACAGTACTTTTACTATAAAGAAACAGAAACATCTTTAAATAGAGATGACTAAGGAAAGAAATGAGTGCAATAAAGACTACATTTATTTTTTTCAAAGTTGCTGCTTCACATAACTGTCTTGTTGTATTATCACGTTTATATTCCGTGGCAAACGCCCTTCTTCGTCGTTCTCTTGATCTGATAATTATGTTGAAAATTAATATAAATTGTCTCATTCTGGTTGTGTTAAAATGCGATGTTGATTTTGTCATCTGCTTGATTTAAAAACAAAATAAAAGAAAGAAACTTAAGGAATGTTCAAATCGAAAATAGGGAAAAAACTGGCAATGCTGCCATGACAAAAATGAAAAAAAAATGTCTATCATCTCATTGACAGAATTTTCAATTTCACGTTTTTCGTGATTTCCTACGGCTTAAAACGAAAACAAAATTAAATTATAAGGAATGACTGTAATTGTTTTTGCCTATTCGAAATAACATAAAAAATGTGGTGCACACTTCAATTAACCCATCATGCGTGTTATTCAGTATGCACCATTTTTTTTATGTTATTTCTTCATAGAAAGAAAAATATTACAGTCATTCCTTAATTAAACACAACATAGAAAGTAAAGATTTAGCCACACCAACTCCAATCAAAATTACGTGGATGATCTTAGTTGCTCTTAAAGCTTTAATAGATCAAACATGATGAAAAACCGTCGAATTGATCATGTTAGTACTGATCCGCTATTAAGTATAATGCGGTAGGGCACATTCGAGAAATAGAGGACAGAGTTGTGATTACAACAATTAAAACATATCTGTCGTCATTTGTTGAAATAAATATTCCATAGCGGTCAACAAAATTGTGATTGCGTAAAATTATTGAAGGAATGATTTCAATTTCATCACTTAGTGAAATTGACACTTCTTTAGAATATGTATTTAATGGCGTCGCATAAAAAGTACTGACGCAAGGATATATTAAAAGGAACTAATATCTGTACATGTTGTCAAATCAAACTATTGACTGATCAACTGTTAAATAAATTGCATGTATATCTCCCTAGGTACATTAGTTAGGTTGACCAGAAACGCTTTGGTTATGTACAAAAGGCTAAGAAATCATTATTAATAACCCATAACCAATGGCCTCATTGTTTAAAATTCTATTTGTATCTTGTAAACTTCATTTTATAACAGAAAAATATATTAAAAACATGTAGTTTACCTTCTTCAAATGACCACGAGACATCTGTAATCTCTTTATCAATTGCAACCATCTTATCGACTGGAACGAGCTGAGAATTTTCCATATAAAGTGTGTCTTCTGTATCGTCTACAGAATATATGAATTATACTTTTATCAATAAAATATTATGAGATCGTAAAAGTTATTTTCAACCGCAAGCATGACTAATGTACTAAGATATTATAAAAGTATAGCAATAACGTTTTTCTGTTCATATTCAAAGTCCCTTTTATGACATTATATATGACTGCAAGTTTGTAGTCAAACCAAAATTGTCATCACAGGTATCAAAACATTATTAACAAATGATACATTGATCAAACCAGACATGGCATATATTAGTGAATGCGTGATATTTTAGGTAAAATTCATGCATAACATTAAATCATTATCAATTTGTACGGATTACAGTTGGGTGCAGACCAAGCATTACATGTAGACGGGCCGAAAAAGTTAACGCGGCGTTTACTTGCGTGCACTTCATGTAAACGCCGCGTTAACTGTGCGTTAACTCCGGAATGGCAGTAGACATTAAAAGTGAACGGGCGTTTACTTTCGCGTTTACTCCGCGTTAACGCAAAAACGGCGCGACTTCTAATTTCGTAAAGAGTAAACAGGCGTTTACCTTCCCGTTAACCTCCGCGTTAACGTGAAAAAATGCGCGTCTTCTATTTTCGTAAAAAGTAAACGCGCGTTTACTGTTTGTAGTAAACGCCCGTTAACGCAGATTGTCATCGTATCCTTGATACACTGACCTAAAATATGAAATGATAAGGGACATCGAAATTAGTTGACCAACTGGTAATTTCCGCTGGACATATTGACGATTACAGTTAATAAAAAATGTTATCACACATCTGTATTTAATTGAACAATAAGTATAGTAAATTTCTTCTTCTTCGCAAATAAATAGTTTTAGTATGTTTATTCAAATACATGTAATCTAATTCTCACCAAAATCAAACAGTTTTCTCATCTTAGACAGACTGACTCGTAAAACAAAATTGTTTGATATCATTTACCAAAACTGACAATATTTACCCTTTAACAAGTTATCTTATTCTATATAGTAGTAATTCGGTTATATTTTTATGCCATAATGGACCATATAATACAATTGACAGCAATTTTTGAACCAGCCTAACGGCCATGACTTCTTTCATTTAAAATATTGAATCGTAAACAAAATTCAGTAGTTTTCATACATCAGACTGACTAGTAGTATACAATTATTTGTCCGCAACAACCAAAACTGACCATAGAAGCAATTTATTATGTATAAATCTATATAGAAGCATAGTAAATGAGTTATATTTTCATATAAAGATTGATTGTATAATAAAAAAGGAAGCATATTTTAATATTATGACTTAACAATTTTGTTTGCATCAATTAAAACTGTGCCAGCATATCCTTTTTATTCAAAATATTGAATCGCAAACCAAATTCGATAGTTTTCATACCTCAGAATGACTCATATAATAAAATTATTTGTCCGCAACAACCAAAACTGACCATATAAGCATTTTATTATGTACATCTATATAGCAACATAGTAAAGGAGTTATATTTTCATGTAAGGATTGATTGTATAATAAAAAGGTAGCAATATTTGAATATTATGACTAGAAAATTTTGATCGCATCAATTTAGAGTACCAGCATGTCCTTTTTTTATTCAAAATATTGAATCGTAAACAAATTTCAGTAGTTTCATACCTCAGACTGACTTGTTTTATAAAATTATTTGTTCACAACAACCAAAACTGACCATATAAGCATTTTAGTATGTAACTCTATATAGCTGCATAGTTAATGAGTTATATATTCATGTACATGTAAGGATTGATTGTATAATGAAAAAGGTAGCAATATTTGAAGATTATGACTGAAAATTTTGTTCGCATCAATTTAGAGTGCCAGCGTGTCTTTTTTATTCAAAATATTGAATCGTAAACAAATTTCAGTAGGTTTTATACCTCAGACTGACTTGTTTTATAAAATCATTTGTTCACAACAACCAAAACTGACCATATAAGCATTTTATTATGTAAATCTATATAGCTGCATAGTAAATGAGTTATATTTTCATGAAAGGATTGATTGTATAATAAAATAGGTAGCAGTATTTGAATATTATGACTGAAAGATTTTGTTCGCATCAATTTAGAGTGCCAGAATGTCCTTTTTTTCATTCAAAATATTGAACTGTAAACAAATGTCAGTAGTTTTTATACCTCAGACTGACTCGTTTTATAAAATCTTTTGTCCGCCACAACCAAAACTGACCATATAAGCATTTTATTATGTAAATCTATATAGCTGCATAGTAAATGAGTTATATTTTCATGAAAGGATTGATTGTATAATAAAAAAGGTAGCAATATTTGAATATTATGACTGAAAAATTTTGATGGCATCAATTTAGAGTGCCAGCATGTCCTCTTTTTATTCCAAATATTGAATCGTAAACAAAATTCAGTAGTTTTCATACCTCAGACTGACTCGTTTTATCAAATTATTTGTGATTGTATAATATAAAAGGTAGCAAGATTTGAATATTATGACTACAAAAATTTGTTCGCATCAATTAAGAGTGCCAGCATGTCCTTTTTTTTATTCAAAATATTGAATCGTAAACAAAATTCAGTAGTTTTCATACATCAGACTGACTCGTAGTATAAAATTATTTGTCTGCAACAACCAAAACTGACCATATAAGCATTTTATTATGTAAATCTATATAGCCACATAGTAAATAAGTTATATTTTCGTGTAAGAATTGATTGTATAATGAGAACAGGTAGCAATATTTGATTATTATGACTACAAAATTTTGTTTGCATCTTTTTAGTGTGCCACCATGTCCTTTTTTTATTCAAAATATTGAATATTGAAACAAATTTCACTAGTTTTCTAACCTCAGACTGACTGTATTATAACCAAAAACAGACCATACTAGCACTATATATAGCTGCATAGTAAATTACTGATATGTAAGGATAACAAAATTTGAACATTTAAATTGACGAGATGGTACATGTACATACTTATGTTACACTTTATTGATATCCCTTTCAATACACTGTACAATTTACGTTTGATCATTTGTCAAAACAGAATCTTATCATGTTAATCAAAGGCAAACAAGGTGAATTTCATTTAAAAATAATGTATTGAATGCACTGAGTTATAGTTAGAAATTCGGAGAGACAATTAAAAATGGGGAATGAAACAACGTAGACCATGATATTTATATTCCACTATATACAAATATTTTCTGATGTCTCGGATATTATAAACCTTTTTTTCTCGTATCATTATTTGTACATGTAACTTTTGAAAACAAAATATAGAAAATCTGCCAATCAGTAAAGTTAATTGACTAACGGTCGTTTTTATAAAATAAATGTACAATTGAACTTGAAGTTTATTTCTAAATTTACCTATTCACTTAACGCGAAAAGTAAACGCGCGTTTACTTTCAAGTGCACGTAAAAATACACTTGTAAAATCTGTAGTAAACGCCCGTTTACTTTTAAGTGCACGTAAAAATTAATTTGAAGAATTCTGAAGTAAACGCCCGTTTACTACTGACTAAACGGACACAGAGTAAACGCCCGTTTACTAGGGTAGACATTAGAAATTTCCATTTCGACCACGTTAACGTAATTATAGTAAACGTGCGTTTACTAGTAAACGGGAAATTTGAAGTTAACCAATGAAATATGTGCACGCGGCGTTAACTTGCGTTTACTTTATGTAATGCTTGGTCTGCATCCAACTGTACATGTACTCACTATCCTGATTATCCTACTTGGGAAAACATGTAAGCCCTATTTTTTCGGCATTCTGTAACTTTAATAAGTACTCTGAATTTCCCGAAACATATTTTTTGCAATTATTCCCTTATCACTCTGACCATACCATATAGTAATATGTATAAGTGGGAGGTTATCATTTGTATAGTGGGATGTGAACTCAAAGGTTTATGCTAGCTTCTTTTCATCATTTACTTAGAAGCTTCTGTATGACGTTAGTATCCTATGAATTCAGTAGCCAGTCGTCAAGATTAGGTATACAATTTTTACAATTGGAATGTCAAATATTTGTTAAAAAATGCGTCATAAAAATGTCACATTTTACATTATTATGACATTTTTGTTAGAATCAAGTGGATTTCTATTTAGTAGTATGATGCATCCTACTATAAAACAATATATTGATGTTTCTGTTATAATAATTGTATAGTTCATTCTTACTGAATAATCACACTTTATATTATTTTTCACTAATAAATCATGAAGTAATCTGTTCGTGGTTATTAAAGGACACAGTCACTAGCAAGGAATTCATTTCCAACAGTACAGTGTGATCCAAGATGAATGAATGAATGCTCTGATTCTTTCTTTTTTCTGGATATTTGAATGACAAGGGTGTTAACCTAACAAAAATAGTTGTAAAGCCATATGACAATAGGTACATAAAATAAAAGACAATTCCACCAAAAGTCAACTTTGCATGAGGTACATGTAGTTGAAACGTTTCTTTTGTATTAATCTTAAAATGAGTTGGGGCATTAAGGCCCGGTTTTTGCCAAAGAAAATAAATTGTTGAACAACTATTTCAAATTTGCACATTATGTTTGGAGATGTTTTGGGTCAAGAAATAAAAATGAAAAACATAACGATGTTTATCTGATGACGTCAAAATCACGTCATAGTATGTACCGTTTTCTCTAAAACAATGAAAAATACAGAATTTAGGCTGTTTTCCACTTTGAGTGCCATTGTGAAAACATAGAGCGCAGCCAAGAAACAACAAAATAATTAAAGAAAAGCTTTATACTGACTATTGAAATAATTTCATCAAAAATAAAGTTCTTTCTTCGGTGAGTACATACTAATGCGATCTTAATTATACTAAAGATTTGATGAAAAACAAGGTAAGTCAAGAAATTTTACAAAATATGCAAATTTGTCCTGGTTTGTTGTCATGGTAACTCGATCAATGTGAAATTTGTTTTTATTTTCTGAATACCCTGTACCTTGTTATAGTTTGAACAAATTAAGGAATATGTATGATAAATTTTAAATTTTCATTAATATTTATAGACGTTTGGGTCAATTAAATGAAAGTTTGTTCTAAATTATATCAATTCATAAGTATATCTATAGCAACATAACAAAAGTGCCTGCATACGGAGTAAATATCTACCAATTGACACGACATTTCCGGGCTTGTTCTCCTATCATGATTTCCTTGATAGAGGGTAGCTGCTCACAAGGAAGCTATTTAACCGAAAGATACAAATGGTTAAGTTGAGATCATTCCTTCGTAAATTTTACGGACGCCATCACAAGTTGGTTTACCGTTATGGATTATCCGTACCCCATAGATAGTATCTGATATGTTAGTTATGTCGTAACTACAATCCCGCTCCCTTTTCACGATTTTGACCTACCGAATAAGACTATTTACCTGGTTTGTAATAACATGAGCAACACGACGGATGCCACATGTGGAACATGATCTGCTTACCCTTCCGGAGCATCTGATATCACCCCCAGTTTTAATTGGGGGGGGGGGGGGGGGTATTGCTTAGTCTTTAGTTTTCTCTGTTGTTTTTGTATACTATTATGTGTCTGTCTGTTTGTCTGTTTGTCTTTGTCTTTTTTAGTCATTGCGCTGTCAGTTTATTTTTGATCTACCAGTTTGACTGTTTAAGATTATAAAAAGTATGTATACGATACAAAAAAGTTGAAAATGTTTATATTACCAAAGAGTACCATAGATTTATATCCTTTTGCATGATTGTTATAACTTATTGATTAAGTGTTTAATCACTTAAATGTCCTTTTGATATTATGATATTGAATAAATGTCTCCTTGGCCTTATATGAAAGGTTTTATATTAACAAATAAATATTGAAACGACAGTTAAATATGAAATGTTCGTTTAGTGTCGAAAAAAATTGTACCATTAATGTTTTGAATCTTCATTTCAAATAGAAATTTGTAACACGAATTCGTCATCGTATTGGAGTACTGTAATTTCATCGGTGTTATATTGCAGCGCTTACGCCAAGTTTATGTGTGGAGTAGCGCCAATCCGCGTCGAGACCGTGAGATACGAGAATTTAAAGATTGTTAGAACGAACGTGCTTTTGATGTCCTGACTCCATTGAAAACGAAAAACATGTTCTTTTATTTTGCCCACTGTAAGATGATATTAGGGACAGTTGTTTTAATACTTTAAATATTGATGGTTTTGATAATTTTTCTAGTCAAGAAAAGCTATCTCGTGATTCTAGGTGGGGTTAACAATATGCGTTTGTGTGCCAAAACCTGCAGAGACATTTTAGATAGAAGACTTTGATTGTTATATACATGAAGATAGTTCTGTATTTGCTTGTTGTTAAACAAATAAACAACAAATTATATAATACGGAAGTTAATCAATAGACTCAAAAACATCAGTTATAAATTTAAGATATTACTATTTAATATTCAATATTCATGTTACAATAAGACCTCTATCCTCAGTTCTAATGACTTTTTAATAAAGAAGCCAAAAATTCTAAAATGTCCAAAGGAAGCGGGTTATAGTATATAAAATAATGTTTGATCATCAAGTAAATGCATAAAATGTTTATCATCTAATTATTTATCATTATATAGATTTTGTCTGATATTTTCGTCAACCTTGCAATGGAGAATAAAATGAAATTCATCTTTGATGACTTTGCAGGTTTAACATAGTCTTTGTTGTCGAGGAATTTAAATGTAACGACCATTTTCTATTCCAACACCATGGTCACTTATACTAACTTAGTAAAAATATTCCTGATAGAAAATTCATTAAACAATGCGTGAAAAGTTGTTCCAAGTGAATGTTTTAGGTTTTTATACAGAAAAAAAATGCTTCTTTCTTTCATTTTTTATATTTTGAATTTATATAAATCTGTATAATACTAACGATTGACCGCTTGGTGTTGAAGACCATAATTTGGTAATGTTTGTTAACATATGCATACCAAGAATATACAACTTGTAAATCAAGGGATTTTCAAAGTTCAAAGGCCTCTTTCAATAATGGGTTTAAACAACCAATACTTAGTCTAGCAAGGCATCAAATAGATCGCGTTGTAATAAAATGTTCAACTGGAGGTCTACCTAGTTCCAATCTTATTCCTACATTTTATGCGGTTTTCTTGGTTCCAAGAAGATATTTACAAAATGATAGATGGATTTTTTCAAAAAGTGTTTTATCAATAAAGTTGAGATGGTCAATGTCACAATTTCTTTGGCCGGACATATGCTTGCCCTATGGTACACAAGGACATACTCCATAAAGGATATTTCAAGGTTATAAGTTGAAAATGGCTTGACCAATTTATCAAAGAGATTTTTGGACACCGAAATAGTTAAAGAGCCCAGAATGGCTTACTTTGCTCTAAGGGAAAATAAAACTTTCCTGGCCTTCTTTGAGGTAAACATTACACTTTAATAAGCAATCTATAAATTTTTATTCAGTATCATTCTGTATTATGTTATTTTTAGGTTTTATAAAAGGGGGAATTATCCTAGTGTGTTGTTGGATAACCTTGTTTTTTTTATCTTTTAAATATTGAAGGTTGGTTGCCGATCATCACAAAAACTGTTAAGTGTATCTAGATATAGGAAGATGTGGTGTGAGTGCCAATGAGACAACTCTCCATCCATCCATCTAGACTATTTTGTAGGCCTTCCTTACTTTCAGACATAATTAAAAGGTAATC
Source organism: Mytilus edulis (assembly GCA_019925275.1). NCBI lineage: Eukaryota > Metazoa > Mollusca > Bivalvia > Mytilida > Mytilidae > Mytilus > Mytilus edulis. The sequence continues at coordinate 18,241,546 of CM034358.1, forward strand.
TTTAAAAGAAAGTTAACCAATATTAGAGTTTAGTAAGTTTGCAGGTTTACACTCTTCAGTGTTAAAACTTGGTCTAAGGTCATTAATAAACATATTGAATAGGATGAGGCTTATGGAATCCGCTTGTTTAACCCCTCTTAGTATTTTAAAATATTCTGAGTGTTTATGGTCAATCTTTAGAGCTAGTTTTGTTTTAGAAAGCAAATTCAATAGAATTATATAAACATTTTCCTTCTCCGATATTAGCTAACTCGTAGAGCAAACCATCTCTCCATACTGAGTCGAAAGCTTTTTGGAAATCAACAAAGCATATATAAATTCCGCCTTTTATAAAACTTAAAGATAACATAATACAGAATGTTACTGAATAAAAATTTATAGATTGCTTTTTAAAGTGTAATAATAACCTCAAATATAGTCTCGAAGAGCTGACAAAGAAGGCCAGGAAAGTTTTATTTTCCCTTAGAGCAAAGTCAGCCTTTCTGGGCTATATAAGATATTTATTTATTAAGGTTTTTAATATAAATAAGCAATCTGATGTTCTGTGGTTTTCACGAAATCCAAACTGTGAATTAGCGTACTTATTTCTCATCAACAAGTTGAATCTGTCATTTAAAATAGCACTGGAAAGCTTTGCGGTACACTCTGTTCATGAAATCCCCTTGTGATATGAGGGGTCAAGTTTATTACAAGACTTATGTAATAAGATTAAATATGATTTGTTTCGCTGCTCTCTATATTGACCAGTTTTTTAATATTTAGCTAAACAGTTTAGTTAACGCAGTTATTGTTAAATTACTGTTATACTTTAGTATTTCATTAATAATGCCATCATAACCACTTCATTTGCCTATCTTTAACTTTTTAAGAACCTCTTTAATTTCACCACAAAATGTTAATGTGTGTGAACAAATACTCTACATGTAGTCAAATTACACTATGGACTGATCAACTGTTAAATACATTATACCTCCCTTAACACATAGGTACGATAGTTAGATTGACCAGCAATGCATTGTTTATTTATTCTAACAATAAGCCAACATATAATTAATAATGATAAAAGAGGCCTCCTTGTTCAATATTGCTGTAAAAAAACCACTTAAAATGCAATGTACATTTACCTTTGTCAAATGATCCTGAGACAACTGTACTCTCAATTTTATCGACTGGAACGAACTGACAAGTTTCCATATCAAGTGTGTCGTCTGTATCGTCTACAGAATATATGAATTATACTTTTATGAATAAAACATAATGATCAATAAATCATAATGAGATCGTAAGAATTATTTTCAACCACAAGCACGACTGGGGTATTAAGGTATTACAATGTATAGCAATAACGTTTTTCTGTTCATATTTAAAGTCCCTTTTATGACATTATATATGACTGCAGGTTTGTAGTAATATCAAAATTGTCATCACAACTAAAAATATTATTAAAAAATGATACATTGATCAAACCAGACATGGCATAGGTAAGTGAATATGTGATATTATCCATATCAATTTCTAGGGATTACATGTACTTACTATCCTACTTGGGAAAAACATGTAAAACCTTTTTTTGGCATTCTGTAACATCCATACGTACTCTGATTTTCCTGTTACAAATATAATTTAAACGGCATCGACATGAAAATGTGAAACAGATATAACGAAAAAGCTAATGAATACATTTATAGCAGACAAGTTTAGGAAAACATAGGAAAACAGACTTTAATTTATGACAACCACTGAACTGCAAGCTCCTAATTCGGGATAGATACAAAAGAGAGTGGCAGTGTTACAGATGTTTGTGAGCGCTAAACCTAACCTCAGTAGCAATTGGCTTAAATAAATAAAATAATGCGAAGTGGCTTTCCCCTCTCCCGAAAAATAAAAATAGCATAATAACGATAGACATCATTCAATGAATTCGAACCAATTAGTTTACAAGGATCTTATCTAAATTTTTTGGGCATTTTACACAACAGAATCTTGACTATTTTGAAGTGATATCCCATTTTTTATTGGAACTGTGCCACCTTTCCTAAAACATTTGTATCTATGAAATACTATGGTGAATAATCAACAATTTGTGGTTACAAAATCCCTGATGACGTTCATCACGAATTCAATTACAAAATTTAACATGTAACTTGAGATAATTTTAATAACACGTAATGTTTAACCGTTATATTATTCACTATTATACACCAAACAAACAACAATAAAAAAATATTCCGAACAAATAGCATTTTCGCATCGACCTATTAAATATCTGAGATCAGGTGACAATTTTTAAATTGTGAATCAAAATACATACCAGACTGCATATAATCTACTATAGCTATGACATCTTCAGTAAATCCTTTTCCATTTAAGTTTTTAATTGTACGCTGCATACAGTCACCTATTTCTGATTCAAATTTAGCATCAGTTTCAAAAACATCCATGTTGACACTAAATTGTAAGCTTAACGATTTAGTTGTAGATGAAGTTAACTCCTTGTTATCTACAAAGAGTATTTAATTTAATTTTTAATAAGAATACTGTACCAACGGAAGATACTAAAATATGCAATCATTTACTGTTTTTGATGAACACAATATGACAGAATTGCTTTAAAGATGACAAAACAAGCCCAAACTTTTATTGCATGCTTTGATTATTGCATGTTGGTTGTAGGTGATTCATTTGACTAAGAAGGCAAAATGTTTGCCGAAAAGACGAATAAACAATTTTCAACTACATGTAGCACTATTTAACCCTTGAGAACAACCCTTAATTTATCTACTTTATTTACCCTTTTTAATAGTACCCGAATTAATTATATACATATTGAATTTGATAAACCAAGCCATTTGGTAACAATGGTGAATGTCAAGTTGTATAAGTACTAACATTGTATTGTGCTTACAGTTTATGATACTTAAGATCAAGATTTGGTTTCTCATTTAAAAAAAAAGTTAACAAACCTGCGACAGGAAAAATGACAGCATCTATCCATTGAGAAGGAGGTATCTCAAATTTCCCTTGATAAAAAATCCTTGACATAAAGGATGATAATTCAGTTTGAAGGTTTTCATCTGTAGTCAAAGCTTTTGTACTTGTATATGCGTATATAATCAAACTTCCCGTTACAGCCCCAATAAATTCGATTTGGAAGTCTCCATCATTTATGTCCTTCTTTAGTTCATTCAATATTTGTTCTTTTTTTTCAGCATAGATTATATCTTGTAAATCTATTTTTATAATTAATTTTTCAACGATAGTCGTTTCCTTTCCTTAAACGAGAATAAAAAAACAAAATGGCAAATGATTAAAAGACATTTATTATCTGAATCATGTGCTTACTTGCCTTCATAGTCAGCATACAATTCTTATTTTTATTTTGAAACATATTGATCTGTACCAAGAATATGAAAATGATTTAATAAAATTAGTGTTTGATAAAAAATAATCTTTCATTATTCGGCTTTTAGAATTTCTGATGCAGATTTATTCAGAATTGCGCTTTGGACGAATGCCTACTTATTAATTGCGTTAACCTTTTTGTATCTACTACTTTACCGTTTACATTTCATATACTTCCTTGGTAAATTTTGTATCCAGTGTATGTCACTTCAACGCATTTATTTTAGCTGACAAAATTCTTAATTTGTATCTGATGAGTTTGAATCAAATGGCAATTGTTAAACAAATTAAACTAGAAAACGGGCTTGAACTAATTTGGTGTTAGTTATATTCAGATGAAATGCAGTTAAATGTATAAAACAAACAAAAACTAACAAAAACAACAGATATTTAGAAGTTATAACTACCTTGTATATCTTTTCGTGACTGTACCATCTGCCTTATATCCTTAATTTTCTCATCAAAGTCGTTTCCCCAATAATACGTCACTGGGAATTTCTTAAATCGCTCTACAATAAAAAAAAAAATGAATGCTTCCATTGTTCCCGATGTCAAATAAACCATATAAATACGTTCTATATTTCCTGTTTAAAAAGGCACTGTTTTCATTTAATTTTCATTGGAAAATCGAAAAGAGTGATACTTGTTTCGACATTAATAGAACGCTAGCACGTAAATACATTTTGAACTAAAAGCAAATTTCTTATTTGTTCATTGTATATCCTATTAATATGATATTGGTCTTAAATTCCTGTTTGCAATTTTCATAAACAAAAAAAATGGGGACATATTTGATCCTTTAAACGCCTTATTTAAATCTATATTTCGATGGAAAAAATTGTGAGCATGTTAATATTTATCAGAACAATAAATGTCTGAAGTCTGCAGGTGACCCCTTGAATAAATTGTGTTTGAATGTGAGTTCAAACTTTTATCATACATTATTTCAACTGATAAATCGTAGATGCCATGGGTTTTTTTTTTTTCAGGCAAGCTGATAACAGGACACATAACTCGTATCACGGATGCCATAACGCATATAAAAGGGAAATGTTGTTTGAATGCCAATGGGACAACTATTCACCAAAGTTTAAAGAAGTTGATGTAAGCAATGGTAGGGAACCGTGCGACATAAACAATGCAAAAAAACCATACCGTTTAGTCAGCTATAAAAACATGAAAAGAATTAAACTATCCAATTGAGAACAATAATGGCTTAATCGACTTCAAAAACAATTTAGAAAAGGCAGGACAGGCATGAACAATAAACAAAAGCCTAACTACAGGATCATGACTTGACACATAAAAATTCGGATTGGATCTAACCCTCCCGTAACCTAAGAGAATGGTGCAATAGTTCCCCATAAGAATAAACTTAAAAAAAACAGTTGAAAAAGGCTTAATTCGTCAGATTTATACAACACCAACACCAAACAAAACTTCAGACAGGATGTGCCAGAACATGCAAATCAGTACACATCCAGCATTCAATGGATTTATTGTAAAGAATTTATTAATAGTGATAGGAAAAAATGACCTTATGCAATGCCAAATATAAGTATCGACAGTTTGTAGTACAGTGAAATTACATATGTGTAGTATTTAGTTTAGTTTTAATTAACTGATAAATTCAATATTTATACCAATAAAACACAATATTCAATTTGATGACAGCTTAAAAAAGGTAACTTTTAAAATAGATTGATTTAAAGTAGGGATGTCAATTCGGCGAATTGTTACTACATTGCACTAATTGAGTACTCGTTGGTTGTATCGAGTTCTTGCTCGGGAATATATCAACAAAACGGAAAAACATTCAAACGAAGTTTACACTATGTGGTCTTGTTCAACAAACGCATAGTCATCTACATAAATTTCTGGGACCAAGAATGCAACAACACGCACAATGCATAGCTTATTACCTACAAGTGCTTATTAAGTTACAAACAAATATCTAATCAATATAGTGTAATGCATTCTATTCAAAAAATGGAACAAGGAACCACTATATTAAACAATAGTATTTGATAATCTGTAGGAAAAACATTTAACGTTTACAAAGGCTGAATGATAGGACGTTCTCCTGATTACTGAGGAGGGTCACCATAGGATGCAACGAATTCGTTCCTGATAACGAGTGTAGAATATACACTAGAGCATAAACTCGCTCACTGGGATTTTTTAAATGAAACCATAATCTCAATCTATGTACATGCCATGTAGGGACAGTTTTAACAAGTAAATGTTGTATATACCTTTGATATCCTCCAATTCCTGAAGAGATTCTGTTAACTGAGTCTGCTTCTTAGGGTCTAAACTATCATCTGCTATTGCAGTTAACTCGTGTTCATAATCCGCAGCAATTCGTTGAGTTATTTCACGAAACTGTACAAAATAATTGTCAAAATCTGTCTGGTCGATGCAAGTGTTACAGCGATGAGCTGTCTTATTTCGGAAGAGACGAATTCGCTCTATATCATCCGCAATTCTAATATCGCATTTGAACGGTTCTTTTCCCCAACCTCGTGTAGGATCCTTTACTACGAACTGAAATCTTTTAAACAACTGGTAAAGCATAGAAGTATCAAGCGATTCGTAGCTTAGGCTTGATTGTAGTTTTTGTATCTGTACTTTCTGTGGTTTATCCCATGTACACCTGGACATTGTACACATAGTGTGCAACGTTGAAGGTGTTACCCGTGATGGTATCAAATTTCGTAATATTTTAGGGAAAAATTCGGTTATTACAGCACTGATTTTACTGTATCTTTCACGGTCTTGTAATTTGGTATGATGAACATCAGAAACTAAAATATAAAAAAAACAAGAAAATTACATTTGAAGCGGATTTTGTTGAAACGTTCTATATATTTATGATTATTGCAATATGTTACTACAAGAATGCACAAGTTTGTTAATACATTTCAACTGTGTTTTAAATATACATATTTGTCATTTTTTTATTTTATGAATCATAAAGATATTATTTTAATGCACTTTTTGAATTCTTTATATTGGGTACTCCAACCTCATGTTGTTTCATGTTTACAAAGATCATTTGTTTATTTCTTGTGATCCAGATGACGAGGAAGGCAAGACAATAATGGTAGATATTAAACTCGGTTTATATATGTTAATTTTAAAGAAATTAGTTTACTTCTAGATTTGTAAGCATAACTCTTTCAATTCATTAAGGATGCCTAATCGCTCCCATGTTATATACTCTGAAAGCAGAATCATTTGAAACATCAACTAGTAATAACCCGAATATAGAAGGAATAAAACTTCCAACTAGAACCGGGGCTAAAAAAGCGAAATATGTTTGCCGACGATAATCAACCCTTTAATAAAAATGAGGGGTTTATCGAAGAAACATTTAATATCTACAAAATGATGTAGGGGATAGAATGAATATTAAAAATGTATTTAAACCGATGGTGCAAAAAAAAGCAAACAGTTACCAAATTATAAGATATAAGTGGTCTGAAAAAGCATTAAGGTTTCAACACGGTTAAGGGGTTGATTAAGTTCTAATTTGGTTAGAAAACATAAATAGAATAAAACGTTGAATAGATGTTTGGAAATTAAAAGATCTAACATTTAAGGGTAGTTTTAATTGTTAAATCATTTATACTATGTATGATTGAATATGAAATCAAAATGAGAGCTTTCAAGATATATACGAAAAAAAATACATATTTCTATGGAATAAGTAGTTGCAGGGACAGTTTACTGTTTACCGAAAGATAAAGAGGGTTTTGAGTGATAAACTCAAGGGACTTTATAAAATCAAAACGGGTGAAAAGTATGTACAGTATTATAATCTCAGAAACATATGAATTGACTGCAATAAGCAAATACTTATCATGTGAACAAGACTAAAAATGATACAGACTTTTCCAATGTTCTTGTTTTGACACAAGAGCTATTGGACCAACAAACATGTCAAGTTTTGAATTCAAGTTCAGGGGTCATGCTATACATTATGCAAATTTTGCTTCAAGTAGAATAAAAGATCTATAGATATATGGAACTTAAACAATAAATCGTTTAAACTTCATTCGATATTTTTAACAAGCATACACCTTGAAGAAACTGATTTACAGAATAAAGTCGCGATTACGCATCATTAAATTTTGAACAAATTGACCTTTTAAAAATGAACGCTATTGCTTCAAGTCAGTCAAGTAGATCTATTGAAATATTTTTTTTTTTATCAATTTAGAAAACACAGATCCGAAAATTGTGCCTTAATTTTTTGAAAATAACATAACTGAAAATTATAGTCAGTTTGAGAAGGATTAACATTATGAACAGGAAATTGCCTTCGGGATATATTTAGGGCAAATACGCATTAAATATTGACTAACAGGAGAGAATCACCTTCTGAATCAATGCAAGTTGCTTCATATAATATTATTTACACAGAAGAAAGATTATAAAAGAAATGAATCGTTTAAAATTATAGTGTCACTTTTGTAAATGAAAAAAAAATAATCACTTTGTCATCTATTCATCTAAGTTTAGAGTATGGGAATTTGAATTAACTTTTTAAGGAATTTCTAAATTCAGTCCGAAATGAGCTTTTTTACCTAGATTAATCTAATCCTAAAATTTAACAGAAATACAATAACGACTACACTAACACTACATAACGACATGCGATTCATTTACATCAGTATGTAACTGAGATAGCTGTAGTGTTTGATGAAAATTCAAAATGATTTAAAAATGTTATACAAAAATTCAAGAGTACCAACATAATTAAGTCCAACTGCGAATTCAAGTATTTGTTTACCTAGATTTATTTCATCCTTACATTTGACAGCATAACACCAAACTATATAACGACATCGATTTCAGTAACATCATATATTTAACTGAAAGTACCTGTATAGTTTGATAAAAATCAAAATTGATTTGAAAATGTTTAAAAACAAATTTAATTGTACTATCTGAAAATAGATCGAACTGCAAATTCTAGCATTTTTTATCTAGATTTATTTAATCCTTAAATTTGACAGCATTAATTCGAACACTACATAACGACCTTGGCTTTAGTAACATCAATATATAACTTATATAGCTGTATAGTTTGATGAAAATCCAAAATGATTTGAAAATGTTTAAAAAAAATTAAAGTGTCTCATCAGAATTAAGTCCGAACTGAAAATTACAACTTCATCGCCTTGATTTAGTTGAATCCTCAAATTTGACCACAAAACAACACACTACATAACGACCTGGGATCCAGTTAGCTATATATATTCAACTAAGATAGTTGAATAGTTTAATGAAAATCCAAAATGATTTGAAAAAGGTAGACAGAAATTAAAACATACTATCTGAATTTAAATCGAACTGCAAATTCTAGCTTTTTCTACTAAATTAATTTAATCTTAAAATTTGACAGCAATACACCACACTACATAACGACATGGGATTCAGTAACACCAATTTATAACTGAGATAGCTGTATAGTAAAATGAAAATATAAAATGATTTGAAAAAGGTATAAAAAAATTAAAATGTACTATCTGAATTTAGTCCGAACTGCAAATTCTAACTTTATCACCTTAGATTAGTTTAATCCTTAAGTTTGACCACAATACAAAACACTACATAATGACCTGTATATAGTTTGGTCAAAATGATTTGAAAAAGTTTTAAAAAAATTAAAATGTACCAAACGACCTAAAGATCAAAGTTTAACTGAGATACATGAGTTTAAAGAAAATCAAAGTCGGTTTGTAAAAGTTGTAGAAATAATTGAAGTTGACTATCTAAATTAATCATTTTTTTTTACCTATCAATTGAATTCTTTAATTTCACAGCAATGAACCAAACTAACAACTGAACTGAAATATTGATCTATATTCATTTTTTTTATATGGGTTAATTTATACCATGCAAGACTAAATTTGAAGCGCCAGACTAGTTGAGACAGGTCGAGACTGGCCGAGACAGGTTGAGACTTGGCGAGACTTGTTAGACCATGTCAGACTACACCAAGATCACCAAGTACTGAATCAGACTTATTAAGTAAAGTGGAGACCTAATCGAGAACAATTAAGGACAGTTAAGTACTGTCGATACAATGTCAAGACTAGTTGAGTAAAATATTTGCTCGATTTTACTAGTCGAGCACAACATCTGGTATTTTCAGACTGTGAGCAGTTTGAAGTTATTGTAATTAACACTCCGTTCGTTATATTCCTGTTCTATTGTGTATATAAACTATGTCGAGTAAATAAACTCATCATAGATACCAGGATTGAAATTTCATATTAACGCCGGACGCGCGTTTTGTCTACAAACACTCAGGATACTATATACTTGTTGCAAAACTAGATATTATCAACTGGTAAAAGTAGGGTTTACATCGGCTTTTATTTTGTTAAAATCAAAGAATTATATCATGGATTTGCGATTGTTTTAAAAAAAAATCATGTGAACTCATGGTAAATGATGTAGGTTTCATATAACCTTTATAGATTTTCTGAGAAATTCTTTGATTTAAACATTTAAATAGCAAACAAAGTTTTTATCAATTAAAATCACAAGTCATTACGAATAATTTCTATAATTGAAAAACCCTATTAATATTCTCTGATTATTTTCTCAAGAACTATATATATATCTAACCGAAACTCTTCAAAGAATGCAAACAACCTTTTCTATCTTAGCACTTCATTCAAAAGATATTGTAAGTAATACTAATCGAGAAATCAAATAAAATATAACTCTCATGAATAGATAATTGTGACCTGTTCTGTAATGCACGGAAATGTATACCAGGACTTAAAACTTGTTAAAATTACAAGCAGGGCTTCCCCCTGAAATCTGTTCTGCTTGCGCAAGTTTTTACATTATGTTGCGAAGATATTCGGACTTAAAAGTTGATCAAAGCAATGAAATGAGAAGCGGTGACTGAATTGTTATTGCATGTTCACCAACTCTAAAACTATTTCAACTGTGTACAAACATTTGATGTCCATTTTAATAGGAGTCTAATCGCAGACGTGAAAATGAAGCCTTCAGAATAAATCAACCACATAACTATAATTAAGATACCTCAAATTGCATTATAACTACAAAACACAATAATTGTTTTTCGTTATGTTTTCGATATAAATGATTTGATGTTGTTATCAGCGATGGAAAATCACTTTAAAACGCGAGTACATAACATTATTACTATATCTTTCGTTTTATTCGATACCATTCTAAGTCTTAAAAGTAGGTCTTATGGAAATATATTATGACTTACTAAAATTATATAGTTGAAAGTATTATGAAATACATTATGGACGATATTTTACGTTTTAAGAATTTCTTACCTATAACGCCAACGTTTTTCAACTCTGCTAAAACAACTGCAGTATTTATGTTCTGTATGAGAAGAGATTGATAAGTTTGAAAAATGGTTACATTCCCTAATGCAATCTGAAATCGTTGAATTATCTGTTCTAGTTTATAAAGAAACTTTCCAAGATAATGTTCTGTACTTTGATCACTGTTTAATGCAATAATGTCATTTATGACATGCCGTATTCGTTCAATATCATCTTCTACCTTTACTGCTTTGGAGTCTGGAAATATTCCCCATCCACATGATGGTGATGGCAGCAGTTCTTCAAGGCTGATCAATTTATAGCAAAGCTGTACTGTAAAATTTTGAACATTCGGTAACTGTTTTAATAAAAGTAGTTCGGTTCGCGTAAAAACGGGTGGATTCCGTTTATTGTTGCAGTATTTATTCGATAATCCATTTTTAAGTATGTAACAAGATACGGAGCATTGCATTATATACGGAAAAAGTTCAAGAACAAAAAAGGCAAGCCTGGCACGTCTCTTTTCATTATCAATTCTACGTTGATGATACATGATGTTGCTTTACATCTTCACTTTTACCTGCAACAATCTAAAACAGTAAGAACTATATTATATAAATTATAGAAAGACACAATCAGAAGATTATACCTAGTTGATGTCAACTTTGTTGGGGAATTCGATGTTTATTTTTGGTTTATGATAATTTGTAGTCGACATACACCAACGGACAGTCAAATTCGTTTTACGCGAACTATTACTGCAAAAAAGCGCAACAAGAAAAGTAGTCACACAACACAACTTCTAATGTTAATAGGCATGCAGTCTCTGTCTATCAGTTTAGGATTGTTCATCTTTTGGACGATGTGCATCATTTACAAAGAATATTTGTAATTTACAGAATAAAATTTAGATTTCAAATCTAGATTTGTCGTAGAAATGTATTTCTCATTTGCATTGTTGTAACTCATTACTAAAGGAATTTATTCCCCCATTATTTGGCTGTCACCAATCAGTTTAATGGTTTATAAATGGATGCAGAATTCTGCCTCTGAGTAAATACCTCTGAGTGACTACCTTCATGCATGTTAATAAATTAAGTCTCTTAGACAATTTTGTCAAAACAATTAAAGCTGTGTGGTACCTACGGTATTATTCCATACATATGATATTTGTTGTCGATGCCATTGATGATTGAGGTTTACTTTCCGCAGATATCACCAGCCTAGGAATCAGATATCTAGTGTCAACATAACAAACTAATTTAACCCCACAACATTCGGTAAGTCAGGTGTCCCAAGTCAGGAGCCTGTCATGCAGTGGTTTTAGTTTGATAATGTGGATCATATTTGTTTTTCGTTGATTATTTTGAACATCAATAAGGCCATTAGTGTTTCGTTTGAATTGTTTTTCATTTCTCATTTCAGGACCTTTTAAAGCCAACTGTGATGTTTGGCATTTTCTTATTTTTGAAGGCTTACTGTGACCTTCAGTTGTGAATTTCTGTGTCATTTGGCCACATTTGGAGGGTTGTCTCATAGGCAATCATACCGCAATTTATTTTTATAAGAATGAGTTTACTTTGTATATTAGTGAATATTATAAGTTATTGTTTTGATATACCATTGTACAAAAATCTTCAGTTGTAATAAAAAAGCCATAAACAAACTTGAAATTTTCTCATTAAATTATTCAGATTAAAGATATACTAGAAGATGTGATATGAGTGCCAAGGAGACAACTCTCCATTCAAGTCACAATTTATAAAAGTTTCAATACCGTTATAGACAACGGGTCTATTTTGTATGAAGTGTTTTTCTCAGAGATATAAAGTTTTTCTGAATCTTCCCAGGAAATGCACAAACTGGGGACCTAATAAAAACAAATTAATGAAAAAGCTGTTTGGATAAGAGTATCTGTGATTTTGTTACTAACCAAAACAGGAACAGGCAATTATTTTAGAATTAAAATATGTGTTTTGTCACATCCTTATTTTGTGTGAATATCATGTTTCGTGAATACTTCATACATATTTTATTTGTGCCAATAACACGTTTCAACTTTTATAAAAATCATATTTTTATTTATAAGCAGATATTTCTACATTTGAAAGTAGCACATATAAACAGCCTGTTGGAAATCCAAAGTGTTAATCGAAGGGGCATTACATTTTAAGGATTTCATATGAGGAAATATGGGGTAAACCTAATTATCCAATAATAGTTTCTTCAAAATTCAACAAACCTGAAATACATATATATGAATGCCCTTCTTATAGTTGTACTTTTAAGTGAAACACCATGGAACTAAGACAAATGACCAAAAAAATAAAAACATAGGCAATAAAACAGGTGTTAATTGTAATACAAATGTATCATTCACTGTTTACTTTTATTATCTATCAATTCTGATTGACCGGGTGACAGATGGAATTGGAACAAGCCTTCATTCTTTTATTAATCAATCAATACCTAAAATAATTGATGTTACCACCCTAGAATACTCTCAAGAAGCTATTTTTTTCTGAATGATTTCGCTTTGGTTTTTCAATCGAGTTTACAAACTTCTGTTAAATGATTAGCGAAATAGTCTTCATCAAGGAAGGGCCTTGAATTATAGTTTTAATATTCCTGGGTTTTGATTCACTGCCATAAACTAAGAGTGACATCCTTTCTGAAATCTTTGTTTTTAAAAATATGACTTCTTTTCCTTATGATCCAAGTTTGATACTAATATTATCTGATTATATGATAATACTACATGAATATCATACATTTACTTACAAACTTACCTTTTATTTCTTTATCAATATGATCCCATTTTTTCCCATGTTTATCTGTTGACTTTGTGTCATGACAAGGATATAATTTTCAATTGCGCATGACATACAATGTGAAATGTAAGTTATATTTTTAAATTAAATGATTGATTATACACATATCAAAAGTGTGTGATCGGCGATTTGAACGAATCTGTTGTTGACTATCAAGCTTTTTAAATTGTACAGACTTTTCCATATCTTGTGTCGAGATATACCGTGTGAATTTAAATGACAATTCATTTATTGCAGATTCATGTTTTAATTATCAAATCCAGATTAATTTTTTGTGTTTAAAAACGTCCTTTTAGGACAGATCAGACGAAACACGTTTGGAAGTGCAGGTTTAATTAGGAGTAATATCGTGTAAATTTGGAGCTCAATTCCGTGTGATTTGGTATTACATTATACGTTCATACGTTCCAATGGATATATATCAATATTAACATGTAGTTTAACATGTTTAAAGCAATCGTTGATCAGTACAGTCAATACTTGATCTAGGCCGTCTATAGGTTGAGTGATATCTATGACGTGAATTTTATTAGGAATAGTCAATTAAGAATAATTTATTAGAATATGATTATAATAACATAAACCCTTAACTTATTTATCAATTAATATATTCTTAACTCAACACTGCTCAGTTTCAAAAATATTTGAAGAGCATTTGATTATCTGTGTATAGGTTGCAGAACGATTATTGAAGGAATAAAATTGAGAATGGAAATGGGGAATGTAACAAAGAGAAAACAACCTGATCATAGAAAATTTTTTTTTTTTAGGAAATAATATTCATGTACATCCTGACTTTAGAAAAGGTAAATTTTTTGAGTTATTTTTTTTAAGTTTTTATCTAATAATTCCACTTTTAAGCCCAATATGAAATGGTTATATACTTACTTGCACATATTTATATTTAAAACAATTGCGTATAAAACATTCACATGAATTAGGTGGACTCAAAAAGACACTGGATATGCATGGATAAATTAATATATGCAGAACCATGTGCAGCAACAATTAAAAAATGTATTTAGGAAAAAGAGAATATGAAATGGCAAAAATATTAAAATTACAGTTTTCCAGGATTGCAGAAATAATCCATTTTTCTACGTAGTGTACATATTCCTATTTTAACCCTTCATGATGCCAATTGAAGCTATTTGACGAACAATTGATGTTATGATACTGCTTTTATCTCACTAAACATTGAACAAAAGCTTTGTGTCATCATGAATTGAACTGACATTTATATTTGTGAGCAGCTTATTTGCTTAGCTAAATGTTAAAAATATATTAACCACGAACCTTTTTCATGACTTTTCACATTATTTTTCTATATATAAAAAAAGGCAGTGTTCTAATTAAATCATTTGTTCATTGTGATATGATATAGATTGTTTAATTCTAAAGGTTTAAATATTTAACTATATAACAAACAAAAGCAGTCTCTACCGTACTTAAGATTATTCTTATTCTTACCAATTTTTTGAAACCAATATTATAATTACTGAATTAAAAATTTCAACCTAGGTCGATGAAGAAATCAATCAGTTTAAGAAGATGGTTGTCATACATCGTTGAGCATAAATAATATAAGTTATACTTTTCTGTTAATGTCCACCTTACGTCATTTAAAGTTAAAATTTGAGAGACAAAGAATCTTTCAATTTTTTACGCATTACGAAATAAGTAAACAGCAACCCTTTTGAATATTTATATAAAAATAACAAACAAGTTTTAAATCGATTGAATGTTCATTCATTGTACAAATCAGCAGTCAATCTTACCATTAAACAAACTGGAAAAGATGGCCTTCAGAAATATCATGTCAGGGTATATTGGAACAATGGTTTCATTGAGTTGCCATATTAGGTCCAAGGACACCGTTATAGTCCTCGTTGTCTACGAATATAGTCCCTAGTGTAAACAGTGTCTAACTTGCATGTTTTATTTGATACTCTTTCCCAATGTATTTCTTGATATTAAATGCATGAAATATTAAGTTGGGGGATGTAATTACATGTTTAAAAAATTTGGGTGCTGAATCTTTATTTCAAGTAGTGAATTGGTCCAGTTCTAAAAGGTCAAATTTTATCACGTCTGAAGCTGGAAAACCGAATTTTACACCCCTTAACACAGAATTGTCTATATTTTGAGTTAGAGCTGGTAGAAGTTTCTATAATTTTGATATTATTTGTCTCACTGGTAATACACTACACTGTAAAATTCTTTATGAGAAAGAGCAGGTACGATTTATTTTATTTGAATTTGTTGTCTAAAAGAAATGCATTACGAAATAACTGTACTCGGGCCATCTTTAAATAAAAAAAAAACCATATGATTATATCATTCACATACGATTCTGAAAAATACTATTTCAAAATAGGTTTTCATATTTTTTTTCATTTTTCCACACTGTTTGTTTTTTTGCTGAAATCGAACAGAAAAGCAAAAGAGTGAATTAAGTGGTCACAAACTTTGTAATAGAACATGGAGGTAAACTTTTTTTACATGAGAACATTCGAGCAAGTGAAGTGTCTTCATACAGTACAAATGGCACGCCTTTATCACAAACTGGAAATCATGATTTCTCAAATAATATACAAATGGGGTAAATATTTTCTCCGGAAAGCAAAATCAACTTTTTTTAGAATGCTACAATAGGAAACATTTTGTGAAGGTGAGAACCAAAGCTGGATTTGGTAGCTAACTTGGCCTTCATGTTGCGGTCCAGGGAGACTGGTAGTGATTGGGGGATTATTTCACTCAACCTTGCTCTTGGTCTGACAAGTTCTTAAGTTTGCAGGTTTGGAAATGTGGCAAAAGTTAACGGTGAGGTCTACAAATGGGTAAATCCGTGACCTCCTCCACCTCATTTTATAGAGGATTGGCTACAACTTCGAACAGGTGGGGCACTAATAACTGGAGCATTTGTAATTCGAGTGTTTTTCCCAGTCACTCCCTAAGTGGTGGTGTAACTATGTTTAACACACCGAGGTTGTATGACAATATGTCAACATAGGTCAGATGATAGCTACTGTGTATAGATAATCGGTAGTCACCCTGGCGCCTCAACAAAATATTTTAGAATACTCTGTAGCTTGTGTAATGCCACAAGTTAAAAATGTATATTATAGTCATGCAAATTTAATTTTAAGTTGGTGTAATAACATATCTCTTTATGATAATGATTGTTTTTTGTATAAGTGGTAAAGGTTATACATTTTAACGAACAACTGAGTATGAAACCTCTACCCAAATGAGTATAATATACAAAAAGTCTGTAGTACTTTAATTTTAGTAATTGTGAATTTCAAAAAACACAGACAAAGAGAGACAACTCTATGATAACTTTTGATCACTTTGTGATAAACGGAAGGACTTCAACACAGTTTAGAAAATACAACAACAACTCTTAATCGTTGTTCTTCATCTCTTTGCTATACGTCATATTAGGGTCTTCTTCTATGAGTATTTGTTTAAATAGATTGTTGAGCATGAACAATATAACTTTCCATTGCTGTTAATGCCCTATTTACGTCATATAAAGTGAAAATTTGAGAGGCAAAATGTATTTCATTTTTTTTTTTACATGAAACGAAATAAGTTAACAGCAACCCTAACTTTTGAATATTTATATTAAAGTAACAAATAGCGTTTGAATTGTTTGAATATTCATATATTGTACAAATCACTCAATCTTAACATTAAATTTGAAGAGATGGCCTTCAGAAATGTCATAATAAGGTATATTGGACTAATAATTTCATTGAGTTACCCTTTTTCAAAAAATAATTTATTGTTATATTATTGACAAACGGATTCTAAAAAATGCCATTTTAAAATATTTAGTCAAAATATTTCAATTTTTCACACTGTTTTTTTTTCTTTGTTTTACATTTTTTATAACTATAAAATCAATTGTTATTGAAAGACAAAAATTGTAAAAATGAACTGCTTGTGCAGAACATTTTTATACCGTTTACAATGTTTCTATATACAAAGAAATGTGTGGAGATTTTTCTACACAAAAAGGAAACTACATATTTAGGTAAAGCGAAATCAGTGTCAGGTTATCATAAACATAACTAGAAGATCGTAATCTGTATCCTTCTTACAACTGGTTTCGAGTAGATGTTATCATTTCAGACAATAAAACCTATGAATATCAATATGAATTCCGCAAAAGTTCATCTTTTATGACCACAAAAGTATCAATATAAAAAATATAGCCGTTATAAATATAACGATTTGGTAATGTTCTGACGTGAATGAGGACATTTTCGTGCTTTCTATAGAATATTAACATTTTAAGATGAAATATGATATACCTGAACGTGTAAAATGTCTTCACGTTGATTGATACTAACACATGGTGTCCTTGTACGTAGATAAACGTTTGAGCAGGTGTGTGATATGTTAAACCGTCGTATAAATATAAGATTTCCATTGGTTTTATTCCTTAAAATCGAACACATTAATATTGATTTACACCATACGATGATGTAAAGAGAGAGTCACCATATAATAACGGATGATTACAAAATGAAATAGAAAAATCCTCTCTTTTAACTGATAAGATAGAAGTCAGATATTAAACAAATTCGTTGATTTTGTTTTGTTTTTGTTTAGATATTTTATCATTCATAAGCACCTGTGCTTTTTACTTGGGGAAACAGTCATAGTGACCCCACAATCTTGGGTTGAATATGGATATAGATGAAATAATAATTTGAATAAGGAAGGATTGCATTATTCTAAATAACATATATTGTTTTATGAATGTTAAATCTAACAGTATTACAAATAAGTTGAATACGTAAATTATCAGATAAAGAAGCTTAAATAACTGATAGCAAATTTATTACGGGCAAGTACAAGACTTTTCTCTTATTTAGAAAGGAATAAAGTAAACAGGGAATTTTATCGTTGGCATAATACAAAATCAATGGAGTATTCAAGGGTCACATCAAGGACATTTAAATTATCATTTTTCAAAATTTGGGCGTTGAATATCTTTTGGGAATATTTAAAAGAGTTGGAAATACATTCTACAAATGTGAGAAAAATTCTGCACATTCAGTTCTATCAACATTACCTATCAAGTTGCTTATCTAAAATCTGGTGGCTGACACAACAGGCAGAATCAGTATCTCATCTTAAATATTTTATTAACCAGGAAATTTTTGTTTTAAAATAATATCTATATACAGGTTTATACTAAAGGAAAAATCGTAATGTATTTACCGATGACGAATAACTGACTAATTTTAGCAAACACGAATAAGTACAAGGACACAATTAACATGCTACAAATCATTAAACCAAGGAACCCGATTCCCATTTAAATCTGGGTAAACCTCAGGTTTGTGAGACGAGTTAGAAGATCACTTTAATTTGTATATCAACCATTTAAAACCGCTGGTTGTCCATTTATGATTGAGATTATGAATCAAATTTGAAAAATAAAGCGAAATAAACATCATGAATAATAGTTGGTAGATCAAACTAATTACATGTTAACCAATCGTGTTGCATATGTGGCTGATATATGATATATGTCTGTACAGTACTACTTTCAATCACATCCCTTTGTCTATATTCATTGACTGAAGTTTATGAAGACACATATCTTTTGGACAATGTGTACCCGACCAATGTTCTATGCTTAATGATGGTCCTAAAAAATCCACAGGGAAACACTAGAGATTAGAAACAGCTGATAGTGTTGGTTTTGTGTTTTATAATAATTATTTTTTAAACGAATAAATATGTCAAATCGAACTGAATACCGTATAGCGGGTTATTTTCGCGGTGTAAAATTTCGCGATTTTCATTGAACAAGGTATACGAAATATTTTGGCGGTTATTATTTTGGCGGATTAAAAACTTTTATTAATACCTTTGTATGTACACTTTTAATTTGGCGGAATTTATTTTGGCGATTAAGTTCTGTCCGCGAAAATAAGCGAAAATTTGCACCCCGCGAAAATAACCCGCTATACGGTATATTCCTAAAAAAATTATTAATCTTTTGTTTTATTGAATTATTTCTGGCACATTTTTTTAAACCTTTTAAACCGACAAACTGTTGTAAAGTCTTGCATATTTTTTCCATATCTAGAGTTATGTCATAGACCAAAATTATATAATTCTCATATTTGAATTATTGGTGAAATTGGGCTCAGCCTATAACATAAAAATTAATAATTTGATAGGTCGTGTTGATTGGACTGAATATGCAGAATTTCTTTATTTCTTTTTGAATTGTTCTACATTAGTCATTTTGGTGCCCTTTATAGCTTGCTGGTCGCTGTTAGCCAAGGCTTCGTATTGGAGATCGTACTGTGACCTATTATGGTTTACTTTCAAAATTGTGACTTGGGGGAAGATATGTAGCATTTGAAATCCAATCACATCTTCGTTTAGCTATGTGTTTATAACTGTAGTTTCTAGGTAACGAAGAAAGGTAACACTACCCCAACGACAATTGATTTGTATCGAACGCTGAACATCGTGCAGGCTGTGATGTCAGGATATCCCAATAGCATGAATTCGAATCCCGGCGACGAAAAGTATAAAACAGTTATAGTGTTAAACCAAACATCTTTATCATATACCTGATTAGATACAAGCCTTTTCGAATGAAAATAAAATTAAATATGGAGGGTTGTCTCATTGGCAAGTATATCACAATTTCTTTTTATATAAATAACCATTGACTTTTGTCACACAGTTTATACAACTTTGAAATTCTTTTCTTTTGAAAATTAATGAAAATACTTTCCGAATTTAGGGACTTTAATTTTCATCATCTTCGTTTTTTTTATACCGCTAAGTCTTATATACAAAATACGGGTTAGGCGTACGTAGTTGTACATGTATATGAGTTATAAATTAATGTAGTGAGATCCAATTGTTCAATTATCTTTCTGTACTTGCATTCAGTTGTGATAAAAAAAGAAACTTGAAACTAAACTTTTTCAGTAAATTATTCAGATTGGAGTCTAATGTGTTTGATGTGTTCTCTGAATGTTTCCAAGGAGATGCACAACAAAAAAAAAAATCAATTAAAAGCTATTCGGATAAGAGTGTGTTTGTGTTATTAATTGAAAAGGGGAAGGCAATGTTTTACAATATCAAAATCAGTGTTCTGTCACACCCCATTGTGTGTTGAAATCATGTTTTATAAAATGATGTAGTTAACACTACAGGCATATGTTATACGTGCCAATAAAACGTTTTATCTCTAAAAAGAATCATATTATTCTTTATAACTATAGATTTCTTATTTGGAAGGTGCATCTTTAAATATCATGATTTAAATCCAAAGTGTCAATCGTTGCAATTGTTACAATTCATAAAAGGGCATTATATTTTATGGATTTCTTATGGGTTGATTTAAACCTAATTATTTAATTACAGTTTATCAAAATCCAACAAATTTGAAATACAAGCTATATAGATGCCCTTTTTATAAATGTACATTTCTGTGAAATATTATTTACATTTTTTGTTTAACTAAAACAAATAACCAAACACATAAAACGTAGTTTAACATGTGTAATCTGTGACACAAATCTATTAGTCAATGTTTACTCGAACAACATCTTTATTACCTATAATTTTTTATTGACCGGGTGACATATAGAATTGGAGTAAATATTCGTAAATCAATTTAATTGAACAATTCCTAAATGAATTGATTTCACCACCCCATAATGATTTGGTTTCGCTTTTTCAAATCGATTAATAAACTTTAGTTAATTAATAAGTGAAAAAGTCATTATTAAGGAAGGGTCGTGAATTGCGCATTTTTAAAACAAATCCTCAATTTAGATCAAATGTCAATTGTCATTGAATTAGATTGACATTTTTTCTGACTTTTTTATTGTTGAAAATATGCCTTCTTTTCTATTTGATCTTAGTTTGTTACCTATCTCATATGACAATACTAAAAAGACATCATACATTTTCTAAAAAACGTACCTTTCAACTCGTTAGCAATATGATCCCATTATTTCCCATGTTAATCTGTTGACTTTGTGTTATAACAAGGATATACATTGCAATTGCGCATGACATCTAATTTGAAATGTAGGTTATATTTTGTAATCAAATAATTGATTATCCACATATCATACGTGTGTGATCAGTGATTTGAAAGCATCTACTGTTGACTATCAAGCCTCTTAAATTGTATAGTCTTTTCTAATATCATGTGTCAAGTTATACAAAATGACTTTAAATGACAATTCATATATTGCAGATTAATTTATTAGTGAATACTTCCACCTTAATTTGTTGAAGTTAAAAAAAACGTTTTATTGAGATGAGTTGAGTGATATCAAAGACGTGGATTTTAAAACAAATAGTCAAGAAAGAAACTTCTATAAGAATTGTTTACAATAATATTAGGAATCAACTTATTTATCAATTAATATTTTCATAACTCAACAGTTTCAATATTATGTGAAGATCATTCGATTTCCAGGTGTGTGATTTGCAGGATGGATGTTTTGAAATAGGACTATTGATTTCAAACCGGTCGATTTTCACTATTATTATAGAAATATTCAATACACAAACCTGCGTTTTGTAGGACAGAATTTATTTACTTTTCCTCATTAGCTAGAGGCATAGGGGAGGGAAAACATGATTAAACCAACCGCAATTTTGCGGCTGTCCAAAGTCAGGAGCCTCTGGTCTTTGTTGGTCAAGTATAATTTTTAATTTTAGTTTCTTGTGTATAATTTAGAGTTTAGTATGACGTTCATTATCACTGAACTAGTATAGATATTTGTTAAGGGGCCAGCTGAAGGACGCCTCCGGGTGCGAGAGTTTCTCGCTGCATTGAATACCTATCGGTGTATTCAAGTACAAACGAGAATACTTTTTTTAGCAAATTCATATTGAATTTATACCTCCCTTTTTACTAATTTATAAGGTAATTACAAGTCAACCCCATTCTGTTCATTGAGCAAATCTGTTAAAGAAAATTTTAGTTAAAAATCATTGTGATATACATTAAAGTACGATTTCTCATGTAATACCACTTAACATCAGTGTACAGATGAGGGAACATAAAATGTTAAAACAGCGTTAATAACAAGAAACTAATTTTAAGCAGGGATACAAAACGCACAGTTTGATGTGAACACTGTCTTACTTTACTCTATTCTTAATAAATGATCTTGGAGTCAGCTACTTATGGAAAAATTACTGACAAAGACACCAAATAAATAACCAATTAAACAGCATTGTACTGGAAAGAAACCAAATTATAGGAAACGAAAAGCATTCCCTTTGTTATCTATTCAAAACAAAGACCGAACAACCATAACCAAATGTTATGAAAGTGTCATTGATGAACGTATTTCACATTTTTGCAGTAGACGAATGCTTACTTTTTTTAAACAAATGTCATTGTCTTTGATAATTACTAAAACTTTTTTTATAAAAACAATCGGTAATAAGTTATTTATTTTTTGGTTAAATATATACTGTGTGTGAAATAACAAGAAATCGAAACGTGATACAGATAAAAAAAAAATTAACAACTGTGTGAACAGATTTATGTTTAAATAAGGGAACAGTAATATCCTTCATTTTAAAGTTTCGTTCCTCATGTTATGAAGTTTCCTTAATGTATTTTTTTTTAACCTTGTATCTGTAGGTGTTTAAATAGTACATACATTTAATCAATAATATTTCCGTGTTAATGGTTAAACACAAATAGTGTCATTTTTTTAATACATCTTGTCGAGTCGAACCTTGTCTTCCAATATGTATATAAATCTACACCTCTTTCTATTTCATATAAAAATTATGACGTGCAGGGATAATTTTGATGAGCGCTTTAAACAGAATTAGATTCAATGAAGAATTTAAACTATTTTACAATAGTTTAAAATGTCCTGTTCTACATGTTCTAAGTCAGGAAAATGGCCATTGTAATAATATAGTTCGTTTCTGTTTGGTTACATTTAAATCTTGTGTTTCTGTTGTGTCGTAGTTTCCTCTAATATTTGATGCGTTTCCCTTGGGTTTGGTTTGTAACCCGGCTTTGTTTTTTTTCTCAATCGATTTATGAATTTCGAACCGCTGTATACATGGTATACTTCTATTGCCTTTATTTAATAAGAGTGTTTTAGATTTTAAAAATGCTTTCAAGTTGAGTCTTACATATTTGTTTCAGGGCTTCCAACATATTGCATATAAAAAAAACTTTAAACACAGCTAAACCAAGGCCTTGAGTGAAACGTATTGTCTACTAGATGTAATATGCAAACGTGTGACTCAAGGTAAACATGTTTTGGATACGACCTTGACAGCTTATTTCATATTTCATAAGTAAAATAAACAATGAAATGAATAAGGACTAAATTGTCTTTATAATAACTCAACCTGTAAGTATATGGGCAATTAGTACTTAAGATTTTTTAAAAACACCCATTCCACCAAATATGGACGTCAAGAAAATGTGAAGGTTATTGAATTTACGCTTCAATAAAATCACTAAGTTTTTTCTATTCTAATTCAATTTGGCACAACTTCTTATAACCTAATTTTATAAAGCTATGCAACCTCGAAAAGTCATAGCTGATCTCATTTTAGCTCACCTGACCTGAAAGACTAAGCGAACTTTTCTCATCACTTAGCGTCCGTCGTTTGTGGTCCGTGAACTTTTACAAAAATCTTCTCCTCTAAAAATACTGGGCCAAATTTAACCAAACTTGACCAAAATCATTATTGGGGTATGAAAATTGGCTGTTGAAGGCCGTACATATGACACGGGTTATGTTATTCTCATATATGTTATGATGGTATGATACTAAACCCCTAACGGGACGGATTGTAACTGATGTTCATATGATGAAATCATAATCTTTCAGTCAGTTTAATTGAAGTCTGGAGCTGGCATGTCAGTACTTTAAATGAATGTTTTTTAGGATATTTAGTTTATAAATTGTATCCGAAGTTTTGAAATATCAAAAAACATGGTCGCCATTGCTAAAAATAGAACATAGGGTCAAATGCAGTTTTTGGCTTATATCTCAAATTTAAAAAGAAAGCATTTAGAGCAAATCTGACATGGGGGTAAAAATTTTCATTAGGTCAAGATCTATCAGCCCTGAAATTTTCAGATGAATCAAACAACCCATTGTTGGGTTGCTGCCACTTAATTGGTAATTTTAAGGAAATTTTGCAGTTTTTGGTCATTATTTTGAATATTATTATAGATAAAGATAAACTGGAAACAGCAAAAATGATCAGCAAAGAAAGATCTACAAATAAGTTAATATGACTAAAATTGTCAATTGACCCCTTAAGGGGTTATTGTCCTTTAATGACAATTTTTCACAATTTGTTCATCATATTTGCTAACTTTAAAAATGTTCTCCTCTAAAAAATTCAACCAAACTTCAACTGAATGATCAGTTGGGTGTATAAAATAAAATTTGTGTTTTATTTTCTATTTCGTCAAAAAACATGGCCATCATGGCTAAAAATAGAACACAGGTTAAAATGCAGTTTTTGGCTTATATCTCAAAAACTCCAGCATTTAAAGCAAATAAGACAAGAAGTTAGAGTATTTATTAGGTCAAGGACTACCTGTCCTGAACTTTTCAGCTAAATTGGGTAACTGGGTTTTCAGGTATAATGCCCCTGAATTGATGATTTTAAAGATATTTTGCAGTTTTTAGCTCACCTGGCCTAAAAGGCCATGTGAGCTTTTCTCATCACTTGGCGTCCGTCGTCGTCGACGTCGTCGTCGTCTGTCGTCGTTAACAATTTTTCAAACATCTTCTCCTCTGAAAGTACTTAATGGATTTGAATGAAACATGTCATGATTGTTCCTTAGTATATCCTGCACAAAGTGTGTGCTTCGATTTTTGATCCGTCAAAAAACATGGCCGCCGTTACTCAAAATAGAACATAGGGGTCAAATGCAGTTTTTAGCTTATATCTCAAAAACGAAATCATTTAGAGCAAATCTGACAAAGAGTAAGAATGTTCATTAGGTCAATATCTATCAGCCCTGAAATTTCCATTGTTGGGTTGCTGCCACTTAATTGGTAATTTAAGGAAATTTTGCAGTTTTTGGTCATTATCTTGAATATTATTATAAATAAAGATAAACTGTAACAGCAAAAATTATCAGCAAAGTAAGATCTACAAATAAGTTAATCTGATCAAAATTGTCAATTGACCCCTAAAGGGGTTATTGTCCTTTAATGACTATTTTTCATCATATTTGCTAACTTTTAAAAAATCTTCTCCTCTAAATATACTCAACCAAATTCAACCAAACTTCACTTGAATGATCAGTAGTTTATATAAAATAAAGTTTGTGCTTTATTTTTTATTTCGTCAAAAAACATGGCCGTCATGGCTAAAAATAGAACACAGGGTAAAATGCAGTTTTTGGCTTATATCTCAAAAACTCCAGCATTTAGAGCAAATAAGACAGGAAGTTAAAGTATGTATTAGGTCAAGGTCTACCTGTCCTGAAATTTTCAGCCGAATTGGGTAGCTGGTTTTTTATGTATAATACCCCTGAATTGATGATTTTAAAGAAATTTTGCATTTTTTGGTTATTATCTTGAATAATATTATAGATACAGATAAACTGTTTATAGCAAAAATGTTAAGCAAAGTAAGATCTACAAATAAGTCAATTTGACCAAAATTGTCAATTGACCCCTTAAGGAGTTATTGCCCTTTAAAGACTTTTTTCACAATTTGTTCATCATGTTGACTTACTTTTAAAATCTTCTCCTTTGAAACTGCTGTATCAATTTCAGCCAAACTTAGGCTAAATGAGTTTCAGATTATCTAGTATAAATTTTATATTTCATTTCCTTGTATGTCAAGAAACATAGCTCCTATGGCTAAAATAGAACATAGGAGAAAATGATATGTGTTTGCTATTGAAGAAAATAGGACGATTCAAAGAACATTTAAATAAATTGAAAAGCCAAAATAATCATTGATGAGAGATTTAACCAAAACAATTAAGGTGAGCGATTCAGGCTCTTGAGAGCCTCTTGTTGGTTATTATCTTGAATCTTATTATAGATACAGATAAACTGTTAATAGCAAAAATGTTAAGCAAAGTAAGATCTACAAATAAGTCAATTTAACCAAAATTGTCAATTGACCCCTAAAGGAGTTATTGCCCTTTAAAGACTTTTTTCACAATTTGTTCATCATGTTGACTTTCTTTAAAAAAAATCTTCTCCTTTGAAACTGCAGCTGTATCAATTTCAGCCAAACTTAGGCTAAATGAGTTTCAGAGTATCTAGTATAAATTTTATATTTTATTTCTTTGTATGTCAAGAAACATAGCTCATATGGCTAAAATAGAACATAGGAGAAAATGATTAATTTTTTTTGCTTTTGAAGAAAACAGGATGAATCAAAGAACATTTAAATAAATTGAAAAGCCCATTGATGAGAGATTTAACCAAAAAAATTAAGGTGAGCGATTCAGGCTCTTGAAAGCCTCTTGTTTTAACAGGGTCCTGCATGCTATAAAAGAACAAAGATGTTGATCAAATTTACCTATCAGTACAGCATACAAGAGATATAATATCATACATGGGCTGAATGTAGGACTCTCAAGCCTTTCTGATTGAAAATAAGACTCCCTGGCAAACAGGAACAACTAGATGACTAGTGATGACTTTTTCCAAAAGTGACGGCACAGTAATGTAGTGGACTGATTACCACTATCAATGTGATACTTAAAACTAACAATAGTTATGTAAGAGAGAAAAGTACATGTGCTTATCCTGATTATAAAATGGATAAAAAAGCAAATAAATACCTTGTGTTCAACTTCATTAGTCTTATTTATGTTTACAAAGTTTACATAGTTTTTACAAGAAACCATACATGTAGATGTATAACAATATGATGATGTAGTATGATTGCTAATGAGACAAGGATTTACATGTATGACTATCATTAGAAGGCCACTCTATTCACAAATTCCTTCCTCTCCATGGAAAGTAACATAATTATGTAATTGTTTACATAAAATTACAAAATGTGTAGGAAAAGAAGCAAGAAATGTTCACTCTTCTACTTTACACTTGACGCTTACATTGGTCACCATCTATGTTTGTTTCAGTCCTTTAAAAAATTGTCAATGGTGCTTATTTATATTTATCTGTTGTGTTGTGTTGTTTCAGTTTTACATGTCCTCATTCTGTGATCACTATTTCACCTCTCCTGTTTTGAAAAAAATGTTTATGCTAATATTTTCTGCAATAAGTTGAAAAGGCACAGATGCTATGACTAAACAGAAATGTGAGGTATATGTCAATGAGACAACAACCCAACAACAACAATATTCTTTGCACATTTATGAATGTTTAAGAATTCTTGCGAAGGTCAAAAGCACATAACATGTACTTTATTAATATATATCCATGACCTGGTACATGTATGTACCTGTTGATGCATTCCGTCCTAACTGACAAAAGTTGTTTGAAGAGACCAAGCAGTTTGTATGCTTATAAAAATCTGATATTAAAATGAATTCCTGTATAACAAATTCCGGGAATGAGACTATTTTATTCAAAACAGATGGGATATTTGTGGTAAAGGTTAAAACAGAAGCAGGAGATGTCAAGGGGCAAATCAAAAAGTACAAGGTCGTGTAACACAGAGGAAAAAAATAACAAATGAAATGAAAATAACTGCACAGAAAATTACCTTAAACAACATAAACCCACAAAAGATCAGATAAAACTTGTGCACAATTTTAAATCTTTCTAATTTCAAACTCAAGTTTCACTACCCGTCCGATAGGAAAGAGTAAAGATAAGAATGTAGTATGTATGTCAAGAAACATAGCTCCTATGGCTAAAATAGAACATAGGAGAAAATGATATGTGTTTGCTATTGAAGAAAATAGGACGATTCAAAGAACATTTAAATAAATTGAAAAGCCAAAATAATCATTGATGAGAGATTTAACCAAAACAATTAAGGTGAGCGATTCAGGCTCTTGAGAGCCTCTTGTTGGTTATTATCTTGAATCTTATTATAGATACAGATAAACTGTTAATAGCAAAAATGTTAAGCAAAGTAAGATCTACAAATAAGTCAATTTAACCAAAATTGTCAATTGACCCCTAAAGGAGTTATTGCCCTTTAAAGACTTTTTTCACAATTTGTTCATCATGTTGACTTTCTTTAAAAAAAATCTTCTCCTTTGAAACTGCAGCTGTATCAATTTCAGCCAAACTTAGGCTAAATGAGTTTCAGAGTATCTAGTATAAATTTTATATTTTATTTCTTTGTATGTCAAGAAACATAGCTCATATGGCTAAAATAGAACATAGGAGAAAATGATTAATTTTTTTTGCTTTTGAAGAAAACAGGATGAATCAAAGAACATTTAAATAAATTGAAAAGCCCATTGATGAGAGATTTAACCAAAAAAATTAAGGTGAGCGATTCAGGCTCTTGAAAGCCTCTTGTTTTAACAGGGTCCTGCATGCTATAAAAGAACAAAGATGTTGATCAAATTTACCTATCAGTACAGCATACAAGAGATATAATATCATACATGGGCTGAATGTAGGACTCTCAAGCCTTTCTGATTGAAAATAAGACTCCCTGGCAAACAGGAACAACTAGATGACTAGTGATGACTTTTTCCAAAAGTGACGGCACAGTAATGTAGTGGACTGATTACCACTATCAATGTGATACTTAAAACTAACAATAGTTATGTAAGAGAGAAAAGTACATGTGCTTATCCTGATTATAAAATGGATAAAAAAGCAAATAAATACCTTGTGTTCAACTTCATTAGTCTTATTTATGTTTACAAAGTTTACATAGTTTTTACAAGAAACCATACATGTAGATGTATAACAATATGATGATGTAGTATGATTGCTAATGAGACAAGGATTTACATGTATGACTATCATTAGAAGGCCACTCTATTCACAAATTCCTTCCTCTCCATGGAAAGTAACATAATTATGTAATTGTTTACATAAAATTACAAAATGTGTAGGAAAAGAAGCAAGAAATGTTCACTCTTCTACTTTACACTTGACGCTTACATTGGTCACCATCTATGTTTGTTTCAGTCCTTTAAAAAATTGTCAATGGTGCTTATTTATATTTATCTGTTGTGTTGTGTTGTTTCAGTTTTACATGTCCTCATTCTGTGATCACTATTTCACCTCTCCTGTTTTGAAAAAAATGTTTATGCTAATATTTTCTGCAATAAGTTGAAAAGGCACAGATGCTATGACTAAACAGAAATGTGAGGTATATGTCAATGAGACAACAACCCAACAACAACAATATTCTTTGCACATTTATGAATGTTTAAGAATTCTTGCGAAGGTCAAAAGCACATAACATGTACTTTATTAATATATATCCATGACCTGGTACATGTATGTACCTGTTGATGCATTCCGTCCTAACTGACAAAAGTTGTTTGAAGAGACCAAGCAGTTTGTATGCTTATAAAAATCTGATATTAAAATGAATTCCTGTATAACAAATTCCGGGAATGAGACTATTTTATTCAAAACAGATGGGATATTTGTGGTAAAGGTTAAAACAGAAGCAGGAGATGTCAAGGGGCAAATCAAAAAGTACAAGGTCGTGTAACACAGAGGAAAAAAATAACAAATGAAATGAAAATAACTGCACAGAAAATTACCTTAAACAACATAAACCCACAAAAGATCAGATAAAACTTGT
Organism: Mytilus edulis; assembly: GCA_019925275.1. Lineage (NCBI taxonomy): Eukaryota > Metazoa > Mollusca > Bivalvia > Mytilida > Mytilidae > Mytilus > Mytilus edulis. Next base: position 18,271,853 of record CM034358.1, read on the forward strand.
GCACAATTTTAAATCTTTCTAATTTCAAACTCAAGTTTCACTACCCGTCCCGATAGGAAAGAGTATAGATAAGAATGTAGTACTATAGGAAAGAGTAAATATAAGAATGTTGTAGTACTATAGGAAAGAGTGAAGATAGGAACGTACATTGTACTATAGGAAAGAGTAAAGATAAGAATGTTGAAATGCTCCAGTGGTTTATGAAACAAAACATTAAAATTCTACAGTTGAGCAGAGCATTTTACTGTACTTATGAAACATATTGTTTTTAATCAAAGTCTGTGATATTAAGTCTTTATAAAAATACAAATAATGACGGATTCATATTCAATATTTCATGGCAGCAAAAAATAGTGATTTCGACAACACTATAATGTACGTTCATTAAGGAAATTTACGCAAATGTCCATAAATAATTTTATTTTAGGTCAATCGACAATTAAACATTATAATTAAAATAAAACAGATATAAATTCAGTTTCTCACGAGACAAAATTCGGCCACAATATTTGTATTGGCTACATATATATTACAAAGTTGCCTCATTTCTTTTTTTGACATGTTAAAAGACTTTTTGTTTTCCTGATTGAATATACACTATAGTATTGCCGAGTGCTTCTGTTAAAATAAAGTTCTGGTCATGGTTAAAATAATATGTCAGAATTTGTTAATTTTTAAAAACAATTACCAAGTAATAATCCATTTAGAACTTCGCCTCCGGTAATATTCAGGTGATCGGAGGGCAATAAATTGCGTAATCGCACACATGTGAATCAAAAGTCACAACTCTATTAAGGACCTAATTACCGGAAAATCGGACACACACAATTTCACTGTGTAATTAAAGAAACTATTGCAAAGATATGCCGTACCGAAAATTTTCTTGTAATAACAATTGAGCAGTACCAGATTTGAAATTTTAATTATGAAATGCATATCATATAAAAATATTTTTCTCAATAAATGCTTAAAGATAAATATAACATTCAAGTATTTTTATTAGAAAAGAAATTATAATATGATCTGATACAATTTTCCCATTGCTTTTCGTAATTATCTATCGAGGTTATTCATCCCCGACTTGATTGCATATGTTCTAAATTTTATTGACGAGAATCTCATTCCAGGCCGCGATCTTTAACGGGATTTCACGGAGTTGCCAATCTCTGTGTATATATGTCTCTGGTTTAGTTAATAAGCATATTGACCAGCTAATGTAGAATACTTCTCATGGCTGCTATTGAAAATGACTTTGCTTTATCATGGTGATAATGTAATGCTTTTGGGATTGCTATTTTATCCAGACCTAATTTGAAAACAGGTTAATTTTCACTACAATTAACTCAGTAACATTAAACAGTGCTGTTGTAAACGTTTTTTGTATGAAATACATGTATCAAGTAATGATCAAAATGATGGACAGTTCTTTAACTTTACAAAAATGGTTTGCAATTTAAAATGTATTCTTCTTATTTATTATAAGACTTTTATATTTCATAGCGTTGACAAACACAATCACTGATCGAAATCATTGTATATTTGTAGTAAATATTATCTTCTTTTATTTACTAATGGATATTTAGTTAAAGAAAATTAAAACAACACATTATAAATGTCTTGTATCCGAAGCCCTTTGCTAAAACTGCTTTTACAAAAAATGAGCTAAGCCAGATAGTTGAAGGAAAAAAAAACAGTTTATGGGAATCGAAACAGATGAAGTAATGTTTCATCAAAAGATCCTTTAAGTAGAAGACTAATTCAAAAAAGGTTAACTTTGTCAGTTATCGAAAATTATGTTGTTATACATGTAAAAATTTAAAAATAAAAAGGATCGAAACCTTATCTTATCTGTGTTTGTCATTGTCGTATTAGGAATGACCTATATACAATGCATATAATTATGTGATTCAATTTAAACCTGAAATCCGGCACAACAGATGATATGTGCAGAATAGGTAGTTGAATAATTTTAGATTCTTTATTTAAAACATGTAGCATTAGTAAAAACAGTTTGTTTAAAAGGCAACGTTGTGTTGGATGCTGTAAGCAGTTAAGGATGTCTGCTTGGCATGTTTTGGTATTTTTGTCAGATTTTCTAAATCCTCTGGTTTTATCCATTTGAATGCCTTACAAAATTTTCCCCATGAACCCCCATTTTTCTTTTTATAAATCTTTTACATGTATAATTATAAGTCATTTGTTAAAGTCTTATAGAATTTTATTTATTTTTACATTGTGTTTGAGAACTTTAAATGGTCAATGATAAAGCTATGAAAAATCAAGAGAGAACATTTTCCTGCCAAAATTGTAATGGCCAATATCGCGAAAACAAGCACATTGACCCCTATAAATCTATTCCCTATCAATACATGCTAGTTTTATGAAAAGTTATTTATTTTGAAACTTAGCAGCAAACATCCTTAATGGGTGCTCATGATGGTATGATAGAAGGTGTATGGTGCTAAAGTCTATGGTGTAAGTGTTATCATAGTTTAGAACTAAGCAAACTAATGAAAAGAACTAATTTGTATTTTTATACATTAATTTTCCTTAGCTGTATTTGACATAACTTTTAGGAATTTTGGTCCTCAATCCTCTTCAAAAAAACTTCGTACTTTATTTGGCCTTTTTATATTTTTTTGGATTCGAGCGTCACTGATGAGTCTTCTGTAGACGAAACGCGCGTTTGGTGTATATACTAAATTTAGTCCTTGTATCTATAATGAGTTTATTAACTAAATTGTGATCAAAGTTCGTTTTTCAACAAAAACTAGTAATTTTGTAGTCGCATGTTTTCTTTGAAATTAAATTTGATTATGTGTAATTTTGAATGTTATAGATATAATGTGTAAGGCTATTGATGTAAAGTGTATGGGTGTAATTGAGCAGTGTGTATGGTGTATGGTGTATGGTGTATGGTGTAATGGTGTTTGATGTTAGTGAATAGGAATTTATAGTTTTTAATTCATGTCATAAATATTTAGTCTCTAATTTTATTTTTATAAATCTTAAATATATTATGTACATATGGTGTAAATATGAAAAAAATTCAATAAAATAGTTTCCGGCTATGCTTTATTCAAAGTCACCGCATCTCAACACCGCAATCTCGTATATTATGGCAATTAACAAGTTATTATGTCATCATAGATAGATATAGGATGATGTTGTATGAGTGACAATGAAACAACATCACGTCCAAGACAATTCGTAAAAGTGAACCATTAAAGTCAAAGTACAGTCTTCCACACGGAACATTGACTCCCACTGAACTATTAACTATACGAGGCCCCAACATGATGTGTGCTAAACCTTTCTCATGCGAAAACCAATGGTCAAATAAAAATAAAAAACAGTAGTTATTTTTTTGTTGCTGTTGTTGAAAAATTACATATTCTAGAACTACAAGAACATATATTTGATTATTCACAATAACATTGGTAATTAACAGTATACAAGAGCGACGAAAGATACCAGATGGACATCATAACCCAAAGATCGAACCTAAACTGACAACGCCATGGCTAAAAAATAACACGACAAACATACAGATAAAGTACACAAAACGAATAAAGAAAACTAAAGACTAAGGAACACGAACCTAAACAAGAATCACATAGCTTTTTAGAAAAGTGAGTGATAAACATCAATCAAAGGAATCCCATATGAACACAAAACATAATGCCGCCAAAAAATCAATTGGACAAGAATTAAATAGGATAGTTTATCAAACAAAACCAAGAGACCATACATTCAATTATACTGAAACAACTCAAGAGAAATTTAAATCACACCAGACATTTCTGTTTTTGCCGAGCTTAAGGATGGTGGTGAACAAACGAATTAATATACTAGTTATATTTTTGCGTTTTTGTGTTTAGTAGATAAAAGCAGCTTGTCTCCTTTAATTTACTTGTAAGTAGTCGCTATTGGTGTTATATCTATGATCAAATTGTATGACTACTCTTTTTATAAAATATATATGTTATTGCATATGTATGAAGATTTTTCATAATGTTCAATATTAATACAAAACTTTTCTTCGTTTAGTCTCTTGTGGGGTGTTGTCTCAAAGGCTATCATATCACCTTTTCTTTTTAATATCTTATATTAATTCGAATTAAAAAGGTTCGTTGATTTGTTATCTCTATTTTCATAACCGCTTTCCAATTTACGATTTTTTTGTGTGAGTAATAAGTTTAAGAATGCGACGATGCATGTGCACTTTTTCAACACCAACAAAAAGTAAGTAAATTAAGTTTTAATTTGTAGTCCGAAGGCTACAAGCATATTTCAGAAAAAATTGTGCACATCCTGCAACAAGCATGAAATTTGGCATAAACCTTCCTCGACTATTGCTCTTTAATTTCAGATAGGAAGGCAGGCCTAAGATCACAATTAATTCCCTTTGTTCCTGGTCTAGGAATATAGTTCCTAATTATTATATGGGGTATTTCTTCCTAGTTATATATGTCTACTGTTATTTTTGAAATGTTTACTATTTAAGTGGTCCTCACAGTTGCATATATATTGAAATAAGTAAAACATGTGGAAAAAATATTTTGTTGAAAGTGAAAGTAGTGATTTGGCCAAAATGAAAGTAGGGTAGAAATTAGACTTCGTCATTTATTTAAGATTCAAATCCTACCATTGGCATGTCAATATGGCTCTCAAAAGAAAAAGCACTTATGGATTGTCCTGGGACAAGCATATTTTATTGGAATAATAATGGTCTATAAGCAGTTAAATTTATTTCATGTTTGTGGCGGTGCAATTTTTTTAATTCACTTTGACTTTAATAAAAAAAATGCATTGTAGCCAAGGGGGAGAATAATTGTGTTCTGAGGCCGGCATTTGAAAAAAATGTATCACTTCCGGTAAAATCCAAAATGGCCGACGTCATACTTAAATCAGCCCAACAGGTATGATGATTGGGTATCATGTCCTTACCTTAATAAAATACCTTGAAAATGTAACAAGTTGAAGAAGTCTTTGATGAGTATGGTAGTTCTTGCAACAAATGCTTAGAATGTTCTATCTTATTCACCACTTGATGTATTTCAAGTGTAGCACCAAGTTTACATTTAGAGGTAGACACAAAAATCATGGCGCATGTGTCTGATGCATTGAAACACGAGTCATGATTAATAGTCACTGATGATGCTGTCAATACTTTTTCGCTATTCCGTGAAATAGGAGCAGACGAACAATGGATTGTGTTTGAGAATGCAAAACTTTGGATTTATATCTATCGATGGCCTTTCAAATGCACTAGGCAATTAGTGATCAAACACAATTATTTCTGGTCCATACCTTTAACGGTTTGCTTGAAAAGGATATAAAGACTGCGTGGTTTTAGTTCTATGGTGATTTTAGTTTGTTTTAATCAATCTATCCAAAACTCTACATAGAAAAACTGGATTAAGGACACATCTTTGGAATTTACGTCATATATTTACCGGGAGTGTCAACTTTATAGTTAAACGTTTACAACATGATAGAATTAGTGGTTTTGGGGATATCTTAAAGCCGAAGATATAACTTCAATTACCAGCACAAAAAAAATCATTTTCTTTACATTTAAAAAAGTGGAAAATTTGAATAATAAATTGATATTTCTATGTCCGCCATTTTGGATATTACCGGAAGTAGTGTTTTTAAAGACATATGTCTTATACATTGTATACATCAGAAGCACCAAAGACAGCTTCCTGCACAATGTAATAATAGTAGCAATACCTTAATACATTTCAATTACCCTCCCTAAAAAATAAGCTTATTTAAGTACAATGTCAACCATGTTGGATTTTAACCGGAAGTAGGGTTTCTTAAGACAACTTATATATAAAATTTATCAAAAAGTAGTAAAAGATAAAGGTTTGTACCAAATATTATGATAGTAGCATGCATATGATAATAACTCATTTTGACACACTAGCCTGCGATATTGGGCTGATTTAAATATGACGTCCGCCATTTTGCATTTTACCGGAAGTGAGACATTTTTTTTAAATGCCTTCCAATCTGAAATAAAGAGTAATAGTTGAGAAAAGTCTATGCCAAATTGCATGCTTGTAGCAGGATGTGCACATTTTTTCACAAAGCCGCCTAGTATGTAGTTATCTTTAATTTTCTGTCTTGATATATACATATAGATATAGGAAGATGTGGTGTGAGTGCTAATGAGACAACTCTCTACCCAAATAACAATTTTAAAAAAAGTAAACCATTATAGGTCAATGTACGGCCTTCAACACGGAGCCTTGGCTCACACCGAACAACAAGCTATAAAGGACCCCAACATTACTAGTGTAAAACCATCCAAACTGGAAAACCAACGGTCTAATCTATATACAAAAAATTGTACATATATCGTATAAAGCGATGGACAAGCTGGGGTTTGTCTTTAGTTTTTTCTTTGATGTGTCTTGTGTACTACTATTTTTTTTTTGTCTTTTTTTTTAGCTGACCTGACCCCAAGGGCCAAGTGAGCTTTCCCCATCACAAGGCGTCCGTCGTCGTCCGTCGTCGTTAACTTTTGCAAAATTCTTCTCCTCTGAAACTGCTTGGTCAAATTTATCCAAACTTGGCCACAACCATCTTTGGGGTATCTAGTTTTAAAAATGAGTCCAGTTACCCGCCATCCAACCAAGATGGCCGCCACGGCTAAAAAAAGAACATAGGGGTAAAATGCAGTTTTTTGACTTATAACTCAAAAACTAAAGCATTTAGAGCAAATCTGACAGGGATGAAATTGTTAATCAGGTCAATAACTATCTGCCCTGACATTTTCAGATGAATCGGACAACCTTTTGTTGGGTAGCTGCCCCTGAATTGGTAATTTTAAGGAAATTTTGCTGTTTTTGATTATTATCTTAAATATTGTTATAGATAAAGATAAACTGTAAAAAAAAAATGTTCAGAAAAGCAATATTTGCAAATAAGTAACATGACTGAAATGGTCAATTGACCCCCTAAGGAGTTATTGTCCTTTCTAGATCTAGATAATTTTATACGCCCGTCAAAATTTTGACGGGACGTATTATGGTATAGACATGTCCAGTGTCCGTCCGTCCGTCCGTCTGTGTGTCTGTCTGTCCGGCGTAAAAATGTCGCACCGTAACTTGAGAAGTACTTATTCAAATTTCATGAAACTTAATATAGTTGTTTCTTATGATGGTCAAATGATCTGTATACTTTTTGGTGAAACTGTCGCACTGTATCTCAAAAACGATTCTTGATTATGGCTTAAAACTTTAAAACTTCTTAGTTATATTAACCTTAATATCTGTTTACTTATTGGTGATGATTCAAAATTTAATTTTTGAGTTATTGAGTATTTTGTAAAAAAAGGGGAGGGGTGTTTTAACATGTCGCGCCATATCTCAAAATTGATTTATGATTATTGCTACAAACTTTACACATGGTTTTGTTATATTAATCTTAAGACCTGTATACTTTTTGATGATGATTCAAAATTTCATTTTTTGAGTGATTGAGTATTTTGTAAAAAAGGGGGAAGTTTTTTTTTTTTTTTACATGTTGTGCCGTATCTCTATTACAATTTATGATTATTGCTTAAAACTTTACACACTTCTTTGTTATATTGATCTAAAGATCTGTATACTTTTTGGTGATGATTCAAAATTTCATTTTTGAGTTATTGAGTATTTTGTTAAACAGGGGAGGTTTTTTTTACATGTCGCGCCGTATCTCAAAAATAATTTATGATTATTGCTTAAAACTTTACACAAATCTTTGTTATATTAATCTAAAGATCTGTATACTTTTTGGTTTTGATTCAAAATTTCATTTTAGTGATATTTAGTTTTTTGTAAAAAAAAAACAGGTTGGGGGGGGGGGGGGGGGGGGGGGGGGGTTTTCCCGCCGTGTCTCAAAAACTATATATGGTTATTGCTTAAAACTTTCTCAGAAACGATTTATGATTATTGCATATAATTTCCACATACGACGTCGGGCGTATCATGCGCTCATGGCGCAGCTGTTTATTAACAATTTTCATAATTTTTTGTAAATTTGTACCAAAATTTTCCACTGAAACTACTGGGCCAAGTTCATTATAGATAGAGATAATTGTTAGCAGCAAGATTGTTCAGTAAAGTAAGATGTACAAACACATCACGATCACCGAAACCCATTTTTTTCATGAATTCATCTGCTTCCTTTGTTTCATATTCACATAGACCAAGGTGAGCGACATAGGCTCTTTAGAGCCTCTAGTTTAGCCATGACGTTGACAGTTTAGTTTCGATCTATGAGTTTGAATGGCTTTTTGGTATCAATACAATGATAATACATGTACATGTATCAGTATATTCATAGTTCTTTTGTGCATATTTGTCCTTTGATCGTTGTAAATTTTGTATTCGCACGGATACCTAAAATATTGATAATAGGCGAACAATTTACTTTGATATTAAAGTTATACACAGGTTGTAGCTAAACCTAATACTTATACACGCATAACATACTGTTAAAATCCATTCAAAATTTGTAAAAAATACATTCGAGTGAAACAAAATTTCCAAAATCACATGAATTAAAATCTGTCTCAATTTCTAAAATGGACAATAGAGACATGCTATAGGCTTCACTTTTGAAACACAACTGTTTCCTAAGCTACACCTCTTTGGTGGAGATATATAATATTCATAGACATTTTGTATTGTTAACGTACTGGTTCCAAGATAATCTCAATTTTTAATCTCAAACAGACATAATTTAGGAATATTACCAGTTTAAAAGCACATGGTAGCGGTGCAACTTGAAATCTGAGAAAAATCCACAGAGACGGTAGGGACAGTTCATAATTTTAGTAAAGTTTAAACTAAACGAAGTTCAGTGATATTAATGTTGAAAATGTGCCGCACAACCATATGTTTTTGCATCATCTATACTAACAGAAGTGCAACCTTCAATCTATCCCGGCCAAAAAATGCTGAACTAAATATTTATTAAAATGTTTGAATGCTTGCAGGAGAAAATTAAAATATTCTTACTTCCATCTTTATAACATGTATACTTACATTCAATTAATGGAAACTTCAGTAACCACCCCGAACCAATGTAGTGCATTATTATAGTATCAGTGACCTTGGCTTATGACCTGTTTTATTCGAGTCAACCAAGGTATATCAGGTATCATTCGGACAATCATTTCCTTCTAAATAATAGACCGATGGACTTAATTACGATGGACACAGCGATTGCCATATGATCCTAGCTCAAAATACTATAATAAAGGGCTGCGGTTTTTATTTTATGATATGATCACTGGGGTAAAACTGATGACCGTAACTGGATTCACGGTCATCCCAAGATGGCAGATGAACAATTAGGTCAGTATCTGTTTTATAAATTGTCTATATTATGTTCTTTACAAAACGTACATTGGTTTTCCCGTTTGAATGCTTTTACTTTTATTTTGGGACCCTTTCTAGCTTGTTGTTCGTTGTGATCCAAGGCTTCGTGTTGAAGGCCGTACATTGACCTATAATAATTAACTTTTTTTATTTTAAATTGTTATTTGGATGGAGAGTTGTCTCATTGGCACTCACACCACATCTTCCTATATCTATTGTCACGATGTAAATTCATAAAAGATTCACACTGAAACCATATAATAAGGATGGCAGTGATTGGTGAAAAATTGAACGTAATTTATAAATGTTAAATCGTAACTTTTGAAGGATGGCCGTCAATTTATCCGTATTTGTATTTATATATTTTTGTCTCAGTAGGGGTCCGGTTAGCGGATAAAATATGTTTGTTCAATTTCTTGTCAACTATACGCTGTATTATAAGTTCATGGCAATGATAGTAAATGTCATATTTTTAGTAAACAAAGAAATATTTAGTGATAACAACGTTAAAATCTAATACATATGTATTTACAGAAATTTAATCTCAACCCTCCCCTATATCTCGTCAATGTAGAAAACTTCACAGTAAACATCAATTAAAATAAGTCCGAGACCGATGTCAGAATAGGTAACAAACGAAACGAAATATAATGACAATGATACATAAATTAACAAAAGACTACTAGCAGTTACTATAAACATAGCAGCTCCAGACCGGTGATGTTAAATTGGGGGAACATAATATTAAAATACGATTCAAATTTAATTATTGTCATAACAGTGAGTTGAAGATTAAGAGAAAAAAACCAGCAGTGTTCCTTACATTTAGTTGTTTTTATATGTACGCGTAATGGTGTTGTGCCTTGAATTGAAACACTGTATCCTTTTTTATATACACGTGTGCTAATATAATCATTATTAAGATGTTATTACATGGGTAAAAGAAGATATAGTTTACAATGAGACACAAACTAAACGATAGAAATGAAAAAAATATAGCTAAAGGGCAAACTACAGTCTTTATTCAAAAAAGAGTTTCTGCACAAAATGTCAACCTCTTAGATTCAATCGTCCCGTATTCATACAACTCTTATTTTCAGAACAAAAATGTTAGAGATGAACTAACTTTCAGATAACGTCCTGTCAAGAAGTCATAACATCGAGTGAGAACATTTCTGTATATGTTAAATTTTTTCGGTATTACGGTCGCAACATGGTTTCTGTCCAACAGGTTTACTGTGATCTGTGGGTGACTAATAAAAGAACACTATCGCATGAAACGACATGATAAAAACACCAGGAAGTTCCAGGAAACAAATTCCTCTAATAGGATTTAATTCTTTGAAAAGGTCAGATGATTTCTTACTGTACAGTGGTTTAGATAGCATTGCATTAATCATGTTAATGTACGGCGGATGCAATGCAAAGAAATAAAACACACATGTTCAACTACTTTGACAAAAGGGAAAAAGTCGAATGCTGCAGCTGAATACTATTTTCGAATAACAATTATGTGTTGTTTTATAAAATTGGTACTTCACTGATATCAGCTTAGTTCATTGTCATAGTTAATATTATAGCTTAAAATTACTCCTTGTTACTCCCCTTTGTATAGGAAATTTAAAAAATCGACATCAACATATTCTCCCTGAGAACTGTCGTGGTTGGAAATTTGACACATGTCTATTCTGATTTTCTTTGTTTCAAAGTGTGAGTTGCTGAAATGTGTTTCAGTCTTTCCTGCCTATAAATCGTTTGTGCGTTTAAATTTTAATAACAGAAAAAGACTTATTTTGTTTCAATTTTCCTTGAGTGATTTACTCGCTGGCTCATAATATTTAAATATTTAGTATTCTTGTTAATTTACTGGCATTGAAACCGATAAACCAGTTTTCGAAAACTTTTATGTGAGTTGTGTTGTGCTTGAAACAAACACGTTTATCAGGTCGGGCTAGTTATATTTTGTCCTTCTTTCTGTCAGGCTTATTTCCATGTCTTATTTGCATGAAACTGTAACTCCGAGACTTGTTTTACATATAGATTGAGATGGTTCTCCATTATTGAATTAAACCTACTAGATATTCCATTCCAGATGCAGTTTGATACAAGACCTTCTTTACAATATCCTTTTACTTTAATTGCAATTGAATAATTCAAATGAGGGTCAGTTGAAAATAAAACTTTAACACGACAAAATAGATGAGTTCAGCTTTCCAATTATGACCTTTCCATTTCCATGTAGTAACATTCAATCAGTGCCTATACACGGAGTATATATCTCCAAATTGATACGATATTCCCGGGATTGTATTTTATGTCATGATCGACTTCCTTGATAGAGGATTGCAGCTCACAAGAAAGCTATTATACCTAGAGTTCCAAATCACGAATGTGACCAATCGAATTACCTTAACTATGTAGCGGGTTGTTATCAATATGAGCAACACGACGGGTGCCACGTGTGCAGCAGGATCTTCTTACCCTTCCGAAGCACCTGAGATCACCTCCAGTTTGTGCTGGGGTTCGTGTTGATTAGTCTTTAGTTTTCTGTGTTGGCCCTGTGTGCTGTGCACGTTTATTTGTCTGTTTGTCTTTTTGTGTTTTAGCCATGGAGTTGTCGAAATAAAAAAAGGGAGATTTGTATTTATTTCCAATGAGACAACTTTCCTTTTCTTCCTACAGGAACAAATAATATGCAGTACTTTTTAAAGAACTCTTATGTCTAATTTTGTGACTTCTCTTGTAAATTCATTGAATTTCCTCGAAAACCTTATATTTGTATAGTATAAAATTAAGTCTTTGGACTATTATCTAGTCCTAGGTAATAATGTTGAGGGTTTTTACGATCACAAGACAACGACCTACACTACAAAAATCATGTAATTTTATGTTTTCTATTTTGTAAATATTGCTAGTATTCGTGTATCGCTCGGTAAATCGAACGAGTCGATTAGTAAATCTTCATCTAGTTGACATCACTAATAAATGTAACTTTCGTGCTACTTTATAGACCTATAACAAATAAAATTAAAATATATTTGAAATATTTAGGAATATGCTGTTGTTAAAGGGTAGGGATAAAAGAGACAAACATCATCAATAGTAGTTTATAGTCTATTTTTAGTTGAATCTATAGAAAGTAAAAAGTATTCGATGGATTTTTTCTTTTTGCCATTGTTCATGTTTAAATTGGTTTTTCTATTGAAGTGTTCCTTATTAAATTTCATCTTTTCCTAGAGACAAAAATTGTCATGTTTTCACCACAAATTAAATTCTAGCACAGGCAAAGTTGTAAGTTGTTGCTGAATTTACAGATATAAAATTAAACTGCATTGCTTTTGTTTCAGAGAATTGAAAACTTTATTCAACTTATTTTCAAATCTGCATGCAATAGCGGAAACAAACACTTCATACGTTGCACTTATTCAAAAATTGTAATGTGTATGTCTTTTGTCCCTCTATTTTCAATACCAACCAAGGTAATTCACTACATTTATAGCCCAAGTGGAATTTGCCACTTTTTCTGAAATTTGTAAATTTTTGGCACTTTCGACATGAACGAAAAACTATTAATCGATGAGAAGAGCATTTTTGTTCTCAGCGCCGATTTATTTTCGTTTGAACTCTCATAAAATATTTCTATGAACTGAAAACACGAACGCTGAATTATATGGGGAATGATATTTGGAAAGTCAATTTTTATAGCAAAACAAACAACTCTAACATTTAATTTTTGGTCAGTTAACGATTTAATTATATCACATTGAAATATTGATATTAAAAGAGAGCAATTATATGATTGTTTTGCTTTACAAAATATCTTCAATTGATCACTGCTATTTATGTTACGAGAATATAATTAAAATTATATGACAAAGACTTGACTTGACTGAATATGTATTTAAATTTATTGAATTGTTCTACTGACAAGATTTTGAAACATAAATCGTATCGTTCGGAAGTAGAACAGATTCAATAAATTTAAAATACATATTCAGTCAAGTCTTTGTCATATAATTTTAATTATATTCTCGTAACATAATATTTCAATGTGATATAATTAAATCGTTAACTGACCAAAAATTAAATGTTAGAGTTGTTTGTTTTGCTATAAAAATTGACTTTCCAAATATCATTCCCCATATAATTCAGCGTTCGTGTTTTCAGTTCATAGAAATATTTTATGAGAGTTCAAACGAAAATAAATCGGCGCTGAGAACAAAAATGCTCTTCTCATCGATTAATAGTTTTTCGTTCATGTCGAAAGTGCCAAAAATTTACAAATTTCAGAAAAAGTGGCAAATTCCACTTGGGCTATAAATGTAGTGAATTACCTTGGTTGGTATTGAAAATAGAGGGACAAAAGACATACACATTACAATTTTTGAATAAGTGCAACGTATGAAGTGTTTGTTTCCGCTATTGCATGCAGATTTGAAAATAAGTTGAATAAAGTTTTCAATTCTCTGAAACAAAAGCAATGCAGTTTAATTTTATATCTGTAAATTCAGCAACAACTTACAACTTTGCCTGTGCTAGAATTTAATTTGTGGTGAAAACATGACAATTTTTGTCTCTAGGAAAAGATGAAATTTAATAAGGAACACTTCAATAGAAAAAACCAATTTAAACATGAACAATGGCAAAAAGAAAAAATCCATCGAATACTTTTTACTTTCTATAGATTCAACTAAAAATAGACTATAAACTACTATTGATGATGTTTGTCTCTTTTATCCCTACCCTTTAACAACAGCATATTCCTAAATATTTCAAATATATTTTAATTTTATTTGTTATAGGTCTATAAAGTAGCACGAAAGTTACATTTATTAGTGATGTCAACTAGATGAAGATTTACTAATCGACTCGTTCGATTTACCGAGCGATACACGAATACTAGCAATATTTACAAAATAGAAAACATAAAATTACATGATTTTTGTAGTGTAGGTCGTTGTCTTGTGATCGTAAAAACCCTCAACATTATTACCTAGGACTAGATAATAGTCCAAAGACTTAATTTTTACTAATACAAATATAAGGTTTTCGAGGAAATTCAATGAATTTACAAGAGAAGTCACAAAATTAGACATAAGAGTTCTTTAAAAAGTACTGCATATTATTTGTTCCTGTAGGAAGAAAAGGAAAGTTGTCTCATTGGAAATAAATACAAATCTCCCTTTTTTTATTTCGACAACTCCATGGCTAAAACACAAAAAGACAAACAGACAAATAAACGTGCACAGCACACAGGGCCAACACAGAAAACTAAAGACTAATCAACACGAACCCCAGCACAAACTGGAGGTGATCTCAGGTGCTTCGGAAGGGTAAGAAGATCCTGCTGCACACGTGGCACCCGTCGTGTTGCTCATATTGATAACAACCCGCTACATAGTTAAGGTAATTCGATTGGTCACATTCGTGATTTGGAACTCTAGGTATAATAGCTTTCTTGTGAGCTGCAATCCTCTATCAAGGAAGTCGATCATGACATAAAATACAATCCGGGAATATCGTATCAATTTGGAGATATATACTCCGTGTATAGGCACTGATTGAATGTTACTACATGGAAATGGAAAGGTCATAATTGGAAAGCTGAACTCATCTATTTTGTCGTGTTAAAGTTTTATTTTCAACTGACCCTCATTTGAATTATTCAATTGCAATTAAAGTAAAAGGATATTGTAAAGAAGGTCTTGTATCAAACTGCATCTGGAATGGAATATCTAGTAGGTTTAATTCAATAATGGAGAACCATCTCAATCTATATGTAAAACAAGTCTCGGAGTTACAGTTTCATGCAAATAAGACATGGAAATAAGCCTGACAGAAAGAAGGACAAAATATAACTAGCCCGACCTGATAAACGTGTTTGTTTCAAGCACAACACAACTCACATAAAAGTTTTCGAAAACTGGTTTATCGGTTTCAATGCCAGTAAATTAACAAGAATACTAAATATTTAAATATTATGAGCCAGCGAGTAAATCACTCAAGGAAAATTGAAACAAAATAAGTCTTTTTCTGTTATTAAAATTTAAACGCACAAACGATTTATAGGCAGGAAAGACTGAAACACATTTCAGCAACTCACACTTTGAAACAAAGAAAATCAGAATAGACATGTGTCAAATTTCCAACCACGACAGTTCTCAGGGAGAATATGTTGATGTCGATTTTTTAAATTTCCTATACAAAGGGGAGTAACAAGGAGTAATTTTAAGCTATAATATTAACTATGACAATGAACTAAGCTGATATCAGTGAAGTACCAATTTTATAAAACAACACATAATTGTTATTCGAAAATAGTATTCAGCTGCAGCATTCGACTTTTTCCCTTTTGTCAAAGTAGTTGAACATGTGTGTTTTATTTCTTTGCATTGCATCCGCCGTACATTAACATGATTAATGCAATGCTATCTAAACCACTGTACAGTAAGAAATCATCTGACCTTTTCAAAGAATTAAATCCTATTAGAGGAATTTGTTTCCTGGAACTTCCTGGTGTTTTTATCATGTCGTTTCATGCGATAGTGTTCTTTTATTAGTCACCCACAGATCACAGTAAACCTGTTGGACAGAAACCATGTTGCGACCGTAATACCGAAAAAATTTAACATATACAGAAATGTTCTCACTCGATGTTATGACTTCTTGACAGGACGTTATCTGAAAGTTAGTTCATCTCTAACATTTTTGTTCTGAAAATAAGAGTTGTATGAATACGGGACGATTGAATCTAAGAGGTTGACATTTTGTGCAGAAACTCTTTTTTGAATAAAGACTGTAGTTTGCCCTTTAGCTATATTTTTTTCATTTCTATCGTTTAGTTTGTGTCTCATTGTAAACTATATCTTCTTTTACCCATGTAATAACATCTTAATAATGATTATATTAGCACACGTGTATATAAAAAAGGATACAGTGTTTCAATTCAAGGCACAACACCATTACGCGTACATATAAAAACAACTAAATGTAAGGAACACTGCTGGTTTTTTTCTCTTAATCTTCAACTCACTGTTATGACAATAATTAAATTTGAATCGTATTTTAATATTATGTTCCCCAATTTAACATCACCGGTCTGGAGCTGCTATGTTTATAGTAACTGCTAGTAGTCTTTTGTTTAATTTATGTATCATTGTCATTATATTTCGTTTCGTTTGTTACCTATTCTGACATCGGTCTCGGACTTATTTTAATTGATGTTTACTGTGAAGTTTTCTACATTGACGAGATATAGGGGAGGGTTGAGATTAAATTTCTGTAAATACATATGTATTAGATTTTAACGTTGTTATCACTAAATATTTCTTTGTTTACTAAAAATATGACATTTACTATCATTGCCATGAACTTATAATACAGCGTATAGTTGACAAGAAATTGAACAAACATATTTTATCCGCTAACCGGACCCCTACTGAGACAAAAATATATAAATACAAATACGGATAAATTGACGGCCATCCTTCAAAAGTTACGATTTAACATTTATAAATTACGTTCAATTTTTCACCAATCACTGCCATCCTTATTATATGGTTTCAGTGTGAATCTTTTATGAATTTACATCGTGACAATAGATATAGGAAGATGTGGTGTGAGTGCCAATGAGACAACTCTCCATCCAAATAACAATTTAAAATAAAAAAAGTTAATTATTATAGGTCAATGTACGGCCTTCAACACGAAGCCTTGGATCACAACGAACAACAAGCTAGAAAGGGTCCCAAAATAAAAGTAAAAGCATTCAAACGGGAAAACCAATGTACGTTTTGTAAAGAACATAATATAGACAATTTATAAAACAGATACTGACTAATTGTTCATCTGCCATCTTGGGATGACCGTGAATCCAGTTACGGTCATCAGTTTTACCCCAGTGATCATATCATAAAATAAAAACCGCAGCCCTTTATTATAGTATTTTGAGCTAGGATCATATGGCAATCGCTGTGTCCATCGTAATTAAGTCCATCGGTCTATTATTTAGAAGGAAATGATTGTCCGAATGATACCTGATATACCTTGGTTGACTCGAATAAAACAGGTCATAAGCCAAGGTCACTGATACTATAATAATGCACTACATTGGTTCGGGGTGGTTACTGAAGTTTCCATTAATTGAATGTAAGTATACATGTTATAAAGATGGAAGTAAGAATATTTTAATTTTCTCTGCAAGCATTCAAACATTTTAATAAATATTTAGTTCAGCATTTTTTGGCCGGGATAGATTGAAGGTTGCACTTCTGTTAGTATAGATGATGCAAAAACATATGGTTGTGCGGCACATTTTCAACATTAATATCACTGAACTTCGTTTAGTTTAAACTTTACTAAAATTATGAACTGTCCCTACCGTCTCTGTGGATTTTTCTCAGATTTCAAGTTGCACCGCTACCATGTGCTTTTAAACTGGTAATATTCCTAAATTATGTCTGTTTTGAGATTAAACATTGAGATTATCTTGGAACCAGTACGTTAACAATACAAAATGTCTATGAATATTATATATCTCCACCAAAGAGGTGTAGCTTAGGAAACAGTTGTGTTTCAAAAGTGAAGCCTATAGCATGTCTCTATTGTCCATTTTAGAAATTGAGACAGATTTTTAATTCATGTGATTTTGGAAATTTTGTTTCACTCGAATGTATTTTTTACAAATTTTGAATGGATTTTAACAGTATGTTATGCGTGTATAAGTATTAGGTTTAGCTACAACTGTGTATAACTTTAATATCAAAGTAAATTGTTCGCCTATTATCAATATTTTAGGTATCCGTGCGAATACAAAATTTACAACGATCAAAGGACAAATATGCACAAAAGAACTATGAATATACTGATACATGTACATGTATTATCATTGTATTGATACCAAAAAGCCATTCAAACTCATAGATCGAAACTAAACTGTCAACGTCATGGCTAAACTAGAGGCTCTAAAGAGCCTATGTCGCTCACCTTGGTCTATGTGAATATGAAACAAAGGAAGCAGATGAATTCATGAAAAAATGGGTTTCGGTGATCGTGATGTGTTTGTACATCTTACTTTACTGAACAATCTTGCTGCTAACAATTATCTCTATCTATAATGAACTTGGCCCAGTAGTTTCAGTGGAAAAATTTTGGTACAAATTTACAAAAAATTATTGAAAATTGTTAATAAACAGCTGCGCCATGAGCGCATGATACGCCCGACGTCGTATGTGGAAATTATATGCAATAATCATAAATCGTTTCTGAGAAATTTTAAGCAATAACCATATATAGTTTTTGAGACAGGCGGGAAAACCAAACCCCTCCCCCCCCCCCCCCACCCCCCCCCCCCCCCCCCCCCCCCAACCTGTTTTTTTTTTACAAAAAACTAAATATCACTAAAATGAAAATTTTGAATCAAAAACCAAAAAGTATACAGATCTTTAGATTAATATAACAAAGATTTGTGTAAAGTTTTAAGCAATAATCATAAATTATTTTTGAGATACGGCGCGACATGTAAAAAAAACCTCCCCTGTTTAACAAAATACTCAATAACTCAAAAATGAAATTTTGAATCATCACCAAAAAGTATACAGATCTTTAGATCAATATAACAAAGAAGTGTGTAAAGTTTTAAGCAATAATCATAAATTGTAATAGAGATACGGCACAACATGTAAAAAAAAAAAAAACTTCCCCTTTTTTACAAAATACTCAATCACTCAAAAAATGAAATTTTGAATCATCATCAAAAAGTATACAGGTCTTAAGATTAATATAACAAAACCATGTGTAAAGTTTGTAGCAATAATCATAAATCAATTTTGAGATATGGCGCGACATGTTAAAACACCCCTCCCCTTTTTTTACAAAATACTCAATAACTCAAAAATTAAATTTTGAATCATCACCAATAAGTATACAGATATTAAGGTTAATATAACTAAGAAGTGTTTAAAGTTTTAAGCCATAATCAAGAATCGTTTTTGAGATACAGTGCGACAGTTTCACCAAAAAGTATACAGATCATTTGACCATCATAAGAAACAACTATATTAAGTTTCATGAAATTTGAATAAGTACTTCTCAAGTTACGGTGCGACATTTTTACGCCGGACAGACAGACACACAGACGGACGGACGGACGGACACTGGACATGTCTATACCATAATACGTCCCGTCAAAATTTTGACGGGCGTATAAAATTATCTAGATCTAGAAAGGACAATAACTCCTTAGGGGGTCAATTGACCATTTCAGTCATGTTACTTATTTGCAAATATTGCTTTTCTGAACATTTTTTTTTTTACAGTTTATCTTTATCTATAACAATATTTAAGATAATAATCAAAAACAGCCAAAATTTCCTTAAAATTACCAATTCAGGGGCAGCTACCCAACAAAGGTTGTCCGATTCATCTGAAAATGTCAGGGCAGATAGTTATTGACCTGATTAACAATTTCATCCCTGTCAGATTTGCTCTAAATGCTTTAGTTTTTGAGTTATAAGTCAAAAACTGCATTTTACCCTATGTTCTTTTTTTAGCCGTGGCGGCCATCTTGGGTTGGATGGCGGGTAACTGGACTCATTTTTAAAACTAGATACCCCAAAGATGGTTGTGGCCAAGTTTGGATAAATTTGACCAAGCAGTTTCAGAGGAGAAGAATTTTGCAAAAGTTAACGACGACGGACGACGACGGACGCCTTGTGATGGGGAAAGCTCACTTGGCCCTTGGGGTCAGGTCAGCTAAAAAAAAAGACAAAAAAAAATAGTAGTACACAAGACACATCAAAGAAAAAACTAAAGACAAACCCCAGCTTGTCCATCGCTTTATACGATATATGTACAATTTTTTGTATATAGATTAGACCGTTGGTTTTCCAGTTTGGATGGTTTTACACTAGTAATGTTGGGGTCCTTTATAGCTTGTTGTTCGGTGTGAGCCAAGGCTCCGTGTTGAAGGCCGTACATTGACCTATAATGGTTTACTTTTTTAAAAATTGTTATTTGGGTAGAGAGTTGTCTCATTAGCACTCACACCACATCTTCCTATATCTATATGTATATATCAAGACAGAAAATTAAAGATAACTACATACTAGGCGGCTTTGTGAAAAAATGTGCACATCCTGCTACAAGCATGCAATTTGGCATAGACTTTTCTCATACTTTTACTCTTTATTTCAGATTGGAAGGCATTAAAAAAAATGTCTCACTTCCGGTAAAATGCAAAATGGCGGACGTCATATTTAAATCAGCCCAATATCGCAGGCTAGTGTGTCAAAATGGGTTATTATCAATATGCTGCTACTATCATAATATTTGGTACAAACCTTTATCTTTTACTACTTTTTGATAAATTTTATTTTATAAGTTGTCTTAAAAAAACCCTACTTCCGGTTTAAAATCCAACATGGTTGACTTTTGTACTTAAATAAGCTTATTTTTTAGGAGGGTAATTGAAATGTATTAAGGTATTGCTAATATTATTACATTGTGCAGGAAGCTGTCTTTGGTGTTCTGATGTATACAATGTTTAAGACATATGTCTTTAAAAAACACTACTTCCGGTAATACCCAAAAAATGGCGAATAGAAATATCAATTTATTATTCAAATTTTCCACTTTTTTAAAAATGTAAAAAAATGATTTTTTTTTGTGCTGGTAATTGAAGTTATATCTTCGGCTTTAAGATATCCCCAAAACCATAATTCTATCATGTTGTAAACGTTTAACTATAAAGTTTGACACTCCCGGTAAATATATGACGTAAATTCCAAAGATGTGTCCTTAATCCAGTTTTTCTATGTAGAGTTTTGGATAGATTGATTAAAAACAAACTAAAATCACCATAGAACTAAAACCACGCAGTCTTTATATCCTTTTCAAGCAAACCGTTAAAGGTATGGACCAGAAATAATTGTGTTTGATAAACTAATTGCCTAGTGCATTTGAAAGGCCATCGGATGATATAAATCCAAAGTTTTGCATTCTCCAAACACAATCCATTGTTCGTCTGCTCCTTATTTCACGGAATAGCGAAAAAGTATTGAACAGCATCATCAGTGACTATTAATCATGACTCGTGTTTCAATGCATCGGGACACATGCGCCATGATTTTTGTGTCTACTCTAAATGTAAACTTGGTGCTACACTTGAAATACTCAAGTGGTGAATAAGATAGAACATTCTAAGCATTTGTTGCAAGAACTACATTACTCATCAAAGACTTCTTCAATTTTACATTTTCAAGGTATTTTATTAAGGTAAGGACATGATACCCAATCATCATACCTTTTGGGCTGATTTAAGTATGACGTCGGCCATTTTGGTTTTTACCGGAAGTGATACATTTTTTTCAAATGCCGGCCTCAGAACACAATTATTCTCCCCCTTGGTACAATGCATTTTTTTTTATTAAAGTCAAAGTGAATTAAAAAAATTGCACCGCAAAACATGAAATAAATTTAACTGTTTTATAGACCATTATTATTCCAATAAAATATGCTTGTACCAGGACAATCCATAAGTGCTTTTTTTTTGAGAGCCATATTGAATGCCAATGGTAGGATTTGAATCTTAAATAAATGACGAAGTCTAATTTCTACCCTACTTTCATTTTGGCCAAATCACTACTTTCACTTTCAAAAAAAATATTTTTCCACATGTTTTACTTATTTCAATATTATGCAACTGTGAGGCCCACTTAAATAGTAAACATTTCAAAAATAACAGTAGACATATATAACTAGGAAGAAATACCCATATAATAATTAGGAACTATATTCCTAGACCAGGAACCAAAGGGAATTAATTGTGATCTTAGGCCTGCCTTCCCATCTTTAAATTAAGAGCAATAGTCGAGGAAGGTTTATGCCAAATTTCATGCTTGTTGCAGGATGTGCACAATTTTTTCTGAAAATATGCTTGTAGCCTTCGGACCCACAAATTAAAACTTAATTTACTTACTTTTTGTTGGTGTTGAAAAAGTGCACATGCATCGTCGCATTCTAAACTTATTATCACACAAAAAAATCGTAAATTGGAAAGCGGTTATGAAAATTAGAGATAACAAATCAACGAAACTTTTTAATTCGAATTAATATAAGATATTAAAAAGAAAAGGTGATATGATAGCCTTTGAGACAACACCCCACAAGAGACTAAACGAAGAAAAGTTTTTGTATTAATATTGAACATTATGAAAATCTTCATACATTTTGCAATAACATATATATTTTATAAAAAGAGTAGTCATACAATTTGATCATAGATATAAACCAATAGCGACTACTTACAAGTAAATTAAAGGAGACAAGTGCTTTTATCTACTAAACACAAAAACGCAAAAATATAACTAGTATATTATTCGTTTGTTCACACATCCTTAAGCTCGGCAAAAACAGAAATGTCTGGTGTGATTTAAATTTCTCTTGAGTTGTTTCAGTATAATTGAATGTATGGTCTCTTGGTTTTGTTTGATAAATATCCTATTTAATTCTTGTCCAATTGATTTTTTTGGCGGCATTATGTTTTGTGTTCATATGGGATTCCTTTGATTGATGTTTATCACTCATTTTTAAAAAGCTATGTGATTCTTGTTTAGGTTCGTGTTTTCCCTTTGTCTTTAGTTTTCTTTATTCGTTTTGTGTACTTTATCTGTATGTTTGTCGTGTTATTTTTTAGCCATGGCGTTGTCAGTTTAGGTTCGATCTTTGGGTTATGATGTCCATCTGGTATCTTTCGTCCTCTTGTATACTGTTAATTACCAATGTTATTGTGAATAATCAAATATATGTTCTTGTAGTTCTAGAATATGTAATTTTTTCAACAACAGCAAAAAAAAATAACTACTGTTTTTTATTTTTATTTGACCATTGGTTTTGCATGAGAAAGGTTTAGCACACATCATGTTGGGGCTCGTATAGTTAATAGTTCAGTGGGAGTCAATGTTCCGTGTGGAAGACTGTACTTTTGACTTTAATGGTTCACTTTACGAATTGTCTTGGACGTGATGTTGTTTCATTGTCATCTACAAATATCCTATATCTATCTATGATGACTAATAACTTGTTAATTGCCTTAATATACGAGATTGCGGGTTGAGATGCGGTGACTTTGAATAAAGATAGCCGGAAACATATTTTTTGAATTTTTTTTCATATTTACACCATTGTAATAATATATTTAAGATTTATAAAAAATTAAATTAGGATAAATATTTATGACATGAATTAAAAACTATAAATTCTATTCACTAACATCAAACACCCATTACACCATACACCATACACCATACACCATACACATGTCAATTACACCATACACTTTAATCAATAGCCTTACACATTTATATCTATAAATTCAAAATTACACATAATCAAATTTAATTTCAAAGAAAACATGCGGACTACAAAATTACTAGTTTTTGTTGAAAAACGAACTTTGATCACAATTTAGTTAATAAATCATCATAGATACAAGGGACTAAATTTATGTATATACACCAAACGCGCGTTTCGTCTACAGAAGGATCATCAGTGACGCTCGAATCCAAAAAAATATAAAAAGGCCAAATAAGTACGAAGTTTTTTTGAAGAGGATTGGGACCAAAATTCCTAAAAGTTATGTCAAATACAGCTAAGGAAAATTAATGTATAAAAATACAAATTAGTTCTTTTCATTAGTTTGCTTAGTTCTAAACTATGATAAACTTACACCATAGACTTAGCCACCATACACCTTCTTATATACCATCATGAGCACCATTAAGGATTGTTTGCTGCTAAGTTTCAAAATAAATAAACTTTTCTAAAACTAGCATGTATTGATAGGGGAATAGATTTATAGGGGTCAATGTGCTTGTTTCGCGATATTGGCCATTACAATTTTGGCAGGAAAATGTTCTTCTTGATTTTTCATAGCTTTATCATTGACCATTTAAAGTTCTCAACACAATGTAAAAATAAATAAAATTTTATAAGACTTTAACAAAATGACTTATAATTATTACATGTAAAGATTTATAAAAAGAAAAATGGGGGTTTATGGGGAAAATTTTGTAAGGCATTAAATGGATAAAACCAGAGGATTTAGAAAATCTGACAAAAATACCAAAAACATGCCAAAGCAGACATCCTTAATGCTTTACAGATCAACACAACGTTGTTTTAAACAAAACTGTTTTTACTATGCTACATGTTTTAAATAAAGAATCTAAAATTATTCAACTACCTATTCTGCAATATCATTGTTGTGCCGGATTTCAGGTTTAAATTGAATCACATAATTATATGCATTGTATATAGGTCATTCCTAATACGACAATGAACAAACACAGATAAGATAAGGTTTCGATCCTTTTTATTTTAATTTTTACATGTATAACAATAATTTTCGATAACTGGAACAAAGTTAACCTTTTTTGAATTAGTCTTCTACTTAAAGGATCTTTTGATGAAACATTACTTCATCTGTTTCGATTCCCAAACTGTTTTTTTTTTCCTTTCAATATCTGGCTTAGCTCATTTTTTGTAAAAGCAGTTTTAGCAAAGGGCTTCGGATAACAAGACATTTAATAATGTGTTGTTTTAATTTTTCTTTAACTAAATATCCATTAGTAAATAAAAGGAAGATAATATTTACTACAAATATATATTCTTCGATCAGTGATTGTGTTTGTCAACGCTATGAAATATAAAAGTCTTATAATAAATAAAGAAGAATACATTTTAAATTGCAAACCATTTTTGTAAGTTAAAGAACTGTCCATCATTTTGATCATTACTTGATACATGTATTTCATACAAAAAACGTTTTACAACAGCACTGTTTAATGTTACTGAGTTAATTGTAGTGAAAATTAACACTGTTTTCAAATTAGGTCTGGATAAAATAGCAATCCCAAAGCATTACATTTCACCCTGTTAAAGGGGAAAGTCATTTTAATGCAGCCATGAGAAGTATTTAATTTAGTTGGGGCAATTTGTTATTTTAACTAAACCAAAAGAAAAATATAAAGAGATTGGCAACTCCGTGAAAAACCCGTTAAAGATCCCCGGCCTGGAAAAGAGATTCTCGTCAATAAAATTTGAACCCTATGCAATAAGTGGGGAGAATAATCGATAGATAATTACGGGAAAAACAATGGGAAAAAATTTTATCAGATATATTATTTTTTTTTTCTAATAAAAAAAACTTGAATTTTTATATTTATCTTTAAGCATTTATTGAGAAAAAATTTTTTTATAGATATGCATTTCTAATTAAAATTTTTAAATTGGGGGATGCTTTAATTGTTAAATTCAAGAAAAATTTTGGTACGGCTTATCTTTGCAATAGTTTCTTTAATTACACAGTGAAATTGTGTGTGTCCCATTTTCCGGTAATTAGGTCCTTAATAGAGTTGTGACTTTTTATTCACATGTGTGCGATTACGCAATTTATTGCCCTCCGATCCCTGAATTTACGGAGGCGAAGTTCTAAATGGATTATTACTTGGTAATTGTTTTTAAAAATTAACAAATTCTGACATATTATTTTAACCATGACCAGAACTTTATTTTAACAGAAGCACTCGGCAATACTATAGTGTATATTCAATCAGGAAAACAAAAAGTCTTTTAACATGTCAAAAAAAGAATGAGGCAACTTTGTAATATATTGTAGCCAATACAAATTTGTGGCCGAATTTTGTCTCGTGAGAAACTGAATTTATATTGTTTTATTTTAATTATAATGTTTAATTGTCGATTGACCTAAAATAAAATTATTTATGGAAATTTGCGAAAAATTTCCCTTAATGAACGTACATTATAGTGTTGTCGAAATCACTATTTTTTGCTGCCATGAAATATTGAATATGAATCCGTCATTATTTGTATTTTTATAAAGACTTATATCACCAGACTTTGATTAAAAACAATATGTTTCATAAGTACAGTAAAATGCTCTGCTCAACTGTAGAATTTTAATGTTTTGTTTCAAAAACCCACTGGAGCATTTCAACATTCTTATCTTTACTCTTTCCTATAGTACAATGTACGTTCCTATCTTCACTCTTTCCTATAGTACTACAACATTCTTATATTTACTTTTTCCCTATAGTACTACATTCTTATCTTTACTCTTTCCTATCGGGACGGGTAGTAAAAACTTGAGTTTGAAATTAGAAAGTTTTAAAATTGTGCACAAGTTTTATCTGATCTTTTGTGGGTTTATGTTGTTTAAGGTAATTTTCTGTGCAGTTATTTTCATTTCATTTGTTATTTTTTTCCTCTGTGTTACACGACCTTGTACTTTTTGATTTGCCCTTGACATCTCCTGCTTCTGTTTTAACCTTTTACCACAAATATCCCATCTGTTTTGAATAAAATAGTCTCATTCCCGGAATTTGTTATACAGGAATTCATTTTAATATCAGATTTTTATAAGCATACAAACTGTTGGTCTCTTCAAACAACTTTTGTCAGTTAGGACGGAATGCATTCAACAGGTACATACATGTACCAGGTCATGGATATATATTAAAAAAGTACATGTTATGTGCTTTTGACCTTCGCAAGAATTCTTAAACATTCATAAATGTGAAAAGAATATTGTTGTTGTTGGGTTGTTGTCTCATTGACATATACCTCACATTTCTGTTTAGTCATAGCATCTGTGCCTTTTCAACTTATTGCAGAAAATATTAGCATAAAATTTTTTTCAAAACAGGAGAGGTGAAATAGTGATCACAGAATGAGGACATGTAAAACTGAAACAACACAACACAACAGATAAATATAAAAAAAGCACCATTGACAATTTTTTAAAGGACTGAAACAAACATAGATGGTGCCCAAATGTAAGCGTCAAGTGTAAAGTAGAAGAGTGAACATTTCTTGCTTTTTTTCCCTACACATTTTGTAATTTTATGTAAACAATTACATAATTATGTTATTTTCCCATGGAGAGGAAGGAATTTGTGAATAGAGTGGCCTTCTAATGATAGTCATACATGTAAATCTTGTCTCATTAGCAATCATACTACATCATCATATTGTTATACATCTACATGTATGGTTTCTTGTAAAAACTATGTAAACTTTGTAAAAAAAATAAGACTAATGAAGTTGAACACAAGGTATTTATTTGCTTTTTTATCCATTTTATAATCAGGGTAAGCACATGTACTTTTCTCTCTTACATAACTATTTTTGTTTTAAGTATCACATTGATAGTGGTAATCAGTCCACTACATTACTGTGCCGTCACTTTTGGAAAAAGTCATCACTAGTCATCTAGTTGTTCCTGTTTGCCAGGGAGTCTTATTTTCAATCAGAAAGGCTTGAGAGTCCTACATTCAGCCCATGTATGATATTATATCTCTTGTATGCTGTACTGATAGGTAAATTTGATCAAAATTTTTTGTTTTTTATAGCATGCAGGGGCCTGTTAAAACAAGAGGCTTTCAAGAGCCTGAACGTCATTAATTTTTTTGGTTAAATTCTCATCAATGGGCTTTTCAATTTATTTTAAAAGTTCTTTGATTCATCCTGTTTTCTTAAAAGCAAAAAAAAATTTAACATTTTCTCCCATGTTCTATTTTAGCCCTATGAGCATGTTTTTTGACATAAAAAAAAAAATATAAAAATTTTTATAGATACTTGAAATCATTTAGCCTAAGTTTGGCTGAAATTGTCGCGCAGTTTCAAAGGAGAAAATTTTTTTTAAAAAAATCAAAATGATGAACAAAATTTTGAAAAAAGTCTTTTTTAAAAGGGGAATAACTCCTTTGGGGGCAATTTTACAATTTTTGGGTTAAATTGATTATTTGTGATCTTACTTTTCTTAACATTTTTGTATTAACAGTTTATCTGTATTATAATAAGATTCAGTAATAACCAAAAGAGGTCTCAAGAGTGAAACGCTCACCTTAATTGTTTTGGTTAAATCTTAAACAATGATTTTTTGGCTTTTCAATTTATTTAAATGTTTTTGAAACGTTATTTTTTCCAAAAGCAAACAATATCATTTTTCCTATGTTTTATTTTGCCATAGGGGCTTGTTTCTTGAATTTATACTACTTCTTTCTTTACTCTTTCCCATCGGGAGGGGGGAGTGAAAATTTAGTTTGAAATTAGAAAGTTTAAAATTGGCACCAAATTTTATTGATCTTTTGGGGTTTATGTTGTTTTAAAGGGAAATTTTTGTGCAGTTATTTTATTTCATTTGTTATTTTTTTCCTTGTGTTACAGACCTTGTACTTTTTGATTTGCCCCCGACATCTCCGCTTTGTTTTAACCTTTCCCAAAAAATCCATTGTTTTTAATAAAAATAGTCTATTCCCGGGAAATTTTTTATCAGGGAAATTTATTTTTAAAATCAGATTTTTAAAGCATCAAAAAAGTTGGGGTTTTCAAAAAATTTTGTCAGTTTGGAGGAATGCACAAAAAGGTAAAACTGTAAGGTCATGGATTATTTAATAAATTCATGTTATGTGCTTTTGACCTTCGAAGAATTTTAAAATTCAAAATGTGCAAAGAATATTGTTGTTGTTGGGTTGTTGTCTCAGAATATACCCCACATTTCTGTTTTGTCATGCATCTGTGCCTTTTCAACTTTTTGAGAAAATATTGAAAAAAATTTTTTTTAAAAAAGGGGGGTAAATATGTCACAGAATGAGGAATGTAAAATGAAACAAAACAACACAACAGATAAATATAAATAAGCACCCTTGCAATTTTTTTTAAAGGACTGAA